>JAEQBH010009444.1:0-103820 GCA_016808115.1 Tetrastigma voinierianum | reverse complement strand
TATCCCTAACAAGGTCAGAAAATCTGAAATCAATTCTGACATGGAAAGGCTCACTTCATTTTACCCAAAATATCACCATCCTGATAAAATTTGTATTAAGGAATCCTTGTATCTGTTAGAACTGAGAATATTACACTTGATCTCCTCTTGTTCACATCGTATGAAAGACATAGCACTACAGAACATGTTAGGTTTAATGCTACAGAAATATGGGGAGTTAAGGATGGTTGGTTTTCGTTATTTAGTCAAAACTAATTTTCCTATTTCTTTTACTGCTCTGCAAGTCAAACAAACTAACATAAACAAGGAAGTTTCTTCATGTTTTAACTATTTGATGAACTTTACAACCTTGTAACATACTAGATATTGGAGATGATAAACTACAAGAAGAAAAATTAAATATGAACAAGCAAGACAAACCAATGGTGCCAACTTGCCCATGCCCGTGTTTATTTTCCCCATACACTAGACTGGCACCATGAGTCATAACACTATGTTACACTAAATGATGTTTCACCTAGGTCATATTTGTTTTGTTGATAGAATATGAGCTAGGTCAAAGTGTTCTACATCCTATCTTATGTTTGTTAGGATGAGATATGACCAGTTATTTTATCATTTATCCTATTCTATATTCAATCAATAGATAACTTATCCAGCCTCCTTTCTATATTCTTGGACAATAATATACAAATTCATTGCCTCATTCTTTCTTTCCTTTTTCCACCTAGAAGAGACCTTCTCAGGTCCACTTGTTTCTCTCACTTCTATCTTTTTCTCAAGAGGAAACCTTTCATGCTCTTCATTGATTAGCACTTTCTTAACAGAACTTTTCTCACACTAATACATATATATACACACACCATTAAAGCTACAGCTAGTTATGAACTTCTATCCTCACTAAATGTCTACAATGCATTAAAAGATGCAGCACTATTACATTACAATAAAGTGAAGGTGGGGGAAGCCAATATTGCTTAGGTTTCAGTGTTTACAAGTGTTTATAACCAAACTACTAAAGCAAATTGAGAATCCATCCTTGATTATAATTTATAAGTTAATCAGTCAAGAGGCATTACAGGCATTGGAACTGTAAAGGCTTCCAAACGAAGTTTTTGATCTAATACCCGGTGGAATTGGCATCCCTTGTAACCAACAGGTAATCCAGCTTTTCTGCAGATCATTATCGTATTCATCAAAAATTAAAAAATAAATAAAAAAAGAAAATGAAATCATTTTGAAAATAAGGAAAGGATTGAAGTTAGAAAAGAATAAAAAACCTGTACTCGCCAGTGCAGAACTGCCTGAAATTTTCAGCGGTTTTGGGGGCGATGTCGGCGAAGAGATCCATCTTAATGCGGCCGGCGGGGATGGTGCCGATGGTGATGTCGAAGAAGACGATAGGGTTTTTAGGGTTTGGAGGCCTATGGTGCCACTCCACCGCTGCATTTCCGGCACCGGCCGCCATCTCAACCTCTACCTCTCAACTTTTCCTCTGCTCTCACTCTGCTTTGACATTCCAATCGCAACTAGGGCAATAATAGAACCCACTAACTTTGACTACCCGTCCGGAAACCCAGCAAAGTGAAAATTAAAAAGCAAAGCCCCACACATTCTGATCAAATCCTTGGCAAAAAAAGCAAATGATTTCATTGGAAAACAACAATTCATCAAAAATTCAAATCTCAAATAAGAACCGAATCGAAGATCAAAAGATCAAAGCTTGGAATTACTAAAAGAAACCTACCCTTATGCGCTGTAGGTAATCATGATGGTGGATAGTTGAGATCCACAAGCAGCATGAGATCCCCAGTGAATTTTCTCAACCTGTAAACAATCACACGAACCAAACAATTAAACCCAAGGGAGAAAAATTGAAAACTATTTATAGAGAGAGAAAGAGTTGAGCGAGAAAGTGAACAAACCTGGCTTGAGAAGAACTGCTAGAGGAAAACAAAATTCCCAAATTTACATAAAACCTACATATAATAAAAATAATAATAATTATTATTATTATCAATTAAAATAATCCTTATAATAATAATATAATTAAAAGGAAAGTGTTTTTGGAGAGATTTTAAACTCACCGAGCATGGTTTCTAGCAACGAAAGATGATTAGGGAGAGTACATTGACACAGCCGCCACTGGCCAACTTCATGGTGACCACGCATACCAAAGAACCTGCTCTAAGATTCACTGGCTCGACCACTCCTAACTCATACTTCTTATAAAAGCAAGAACCCTTAAAGCTGGTAACTTCATAAAATTCCATACGAGATCCATCGATAAATCTTGATGAATGCCACGAAATAATCGATAAATTCAAAGAGTTTTTTTAAGAACTAAAAAAAAAATTAAACTCTCAATTTTATTAACGCTAAAACTCGCTAACGTATTGACACTGTGTTTCTTTAAATGTAACAAAATATGAAGAATAGAAACTAAATATTTGGCTACAAGGAAAGGAAAGTAAATATTTAGTCAAAAACAAGAAAGGAAACTAACATATTTTTTCCTAAAGTAACCCTAAAAAAAGGAAACTAGATAATTTAGGATAAGGGATTGATGAATTAAAACAAGAAAGAACAAATCAAGACCAAATAAGCTTCCTCTAAAATATAAATAATCATGTGAACGAAATCAGCTTCAAAATAGCAAAGAAATCATCACCTTAACAAATCGCCCAAAATAGAAGCAAATCTTTTTTTTCTAAAAAGAACAAGAACTCCTATTTGACTAGCAAAACAAGCTTAAATTAAATAAAACAACTTCTTAACATGGAGAATAAATCTTTCTAAAATAAAACAACTCAAAATCAAAATAGTAATAAACCCAAAACACTTGAAATAAATATATTGTGCTGGCTCTAAGATTTCGCCCCGACCGAATTTTCCATAATTAAACGTGATTCCTAATTAACGCTCTGTAGTTTTCTACATTACGTATCCTCAGATTTTGATTCTCACGCTTCATCTAAGATTTTAGTAAAGACGGATGAGGGTTAATGATTCTCCATCGTCGATTGTATGGACTTTGGGTCTTGATTTCACAAACCAATAATCCACACATCAGCAGGCGACAACGATATGAAAAATGAACAAAAATATCAAATATCGCCCAAAATATCAAATATTTTGCTATTGGTGGAGGTCTATAGAAAATATCGACGATTTTCCCAATTTCTCAATCACTTGTTTGAAGTCTACAACTTTTCAATTCAAATCCTCAAAATTTGAAAATCATGTGTTTGGGGGTTTCGAACCGCCTAAAATCGGTTATCAGCATATCATGTTCACTAAGCCGCCATAACACTTATATATGGGGCAAGTAAAATGTTTTTATATTCTCTAATTATTTGACAATTTTTACTTTACATTATTTTTATATTTTTGTTTTAACATTATCATTTAATTTTATTTTTTTTATAAAATCCTTTCACCTTTTTAAAAAATTTAAATTTTAAAATCAATAAATTTACAATATTTTTTAAATCAAAAAATTAATTTTAATAAGGAAAATAAATAAAATCATATCTCATTTAAAAATTTAATATTATAATATATAATATTTTGAATATTCTCATTATCTATTTAATATTTGTAATAATAACGGAACCGAATAAATAATATATCTTTAACATTATAATATCTTAATAATTTATTAAATATAACCTATTTAATTTAATAGTTACTTGAATCCATTTGATTTAATATATCTTAATTAAGATATGAATCATTTCTCATTATCTATCTATGTAAATAATTTTATAAATATATAAATTAAAATAAAACTCATTAATTCTAAGAATAATATTTAATTACATATTTAATTTGGTAATTATAAAACATTATCCAATTAAACAGATAATTTTAGTGGGAAGTACTTTAATTTTTTAATTTTAATCATAAATATTAAAATTTAATTTATATATATATATATATATATATATATATTTGCGCATTTTGAATTATTTTCTGTTTTTTTATTTACTAATTTATATTTGAAATTATTATTCAGTTTGAGGCAATTAAGTAATATTTTGTAATTGAAAAATTTATTGTTAAAAAATAATACAATAATTTCACAATACTCAAAGCCATCAAGTCCGGTTTGCGATAGTGATGAGATGAAATTACGGGATGTTTTGAACTTCTTGTAATAATAAATATATAGATATTTATAATAATAAAATTCATCAAAAAAATAATAATAAAATATAGAAAATCCTTAAATCATTCTATATTTATTTCAATGAATTAATTTTTTTTTTTTTAATAAGAGATGTGTATTGGGACTTTAAAAGACATTTGTAGAATTTGTGCGGATAAATTTTTATAGAATCTAATAGATTTTTAAAGACTTTTGTATACTTTGTATGTAAATTTATGAATGATTTTTATAGATTTTATTTAAAAAACTTATGGATTTTGACAAATTTGGATATTAATAAACTTTTACTAAACTTAAATAACTATAACTAATTTATTTTATAATGTTAAATAAAAGTAATATTTTAATTAAATAATTTTGTTCAACAAAAATACCAAAATTATTTAAAATAATGTTTAATAAATTAAAAAATATAATATTCAACTTTCTATGCATGCTCACATCTGCTCCACACAAATCAATAGCTATAAAGCTTTTTATTCATTGGCACATATCTTTGTTGCTATTGTCCTTTGTCACTATTCAAAGTTCTATTAGGTATAAGTAAATTCATAACTTCTTCCTTTCTCATATTGTCACAATTTTCTATCTAAATACTTAAAAAAATAAATTTTTATTTATTTTTATAATTCATTTCATCTCAAAAATTTTCACTCCTCGATCACTTATAGAGTTTATTTATTTATTTATAAGAATTACATATTCCTCATTCTTCTTTGGCCTAAATAAACAAAGTTCCAATTTCAAAATTTCATAACATTCCAAATTTCTCAATTTTAAAATATCTAAAGTTCTAAATTTCCCAATTTTAAATTTCTACTTCTAAAATTCATCAACTTTTATAATTTTCGATAGTTTCTCAAAATCTTCAAATTTCCATAAGTTTCCAATTTCTATAACTTCCTTATCTCTATATTCTCTAAATTTATACACTTTCCACTTTTCTAAATTTCAATTTATATAATTTTTAGAGTTTCTCAATTTTAAAGAACATAAAATAAAGTGTTTTCATAAAATATTTTTAATTATTTTATATTCACTTGTTATTTAAAAATAATAATTATGAAAATATTTAGAATGATTCAAAATAGATAACTGTGTATTAAGAATATTTATAAATATAATCAAATTAAAATTTGTTTAAATACTTACTATTTCAATATAACTTTACTTTTAAAAAATATTATAGAATATTATTTAGAAATTGTTATATAAATTATTATTTATTATTGTTTTTAAATGAAATATTTAAATATATGTTTTATTTCAAAAAATAAATTTGAAATAATATTTTGTTACCCACTCAAACACGGCTTATTTATATGAAAAAATAAAAAATTCTTATTAGAAAAATGATTTTTGAAACTACATCCCAAGCATTATAATTTATTTTGGAAGACTTTTTAAAATATAGACTCATCAAAATAAAAAGTTATTGAAAAATAGATATTGATAGGGTTTGAAAAATGGGCTCGCAGACCCACTCGCTAAACCCCAAAGGAGAGGCATGTCCGTTGAAGCATTCAGGCCTTTTGACGCCAGCCCAGAATGAAGGCCCAATCCGCTAGGCATGTCCATTGAAGCATTTAGGCCTTTCTGACGCCAGCCCAAAATGAAGGCCCAATCCGCTCGGCCCAAAGGTCGATTATGGGTAGTCAAGAAAGCCCATGTTCCCTGAACTGCCAAATCTCATAGATAAGGAAAATATAATAACTCCCACAATATATTATCCTCGCAACCAACTAAATCTCAATTAATAAGAAAATAAGATAATTCACGGTTAATAGGGGCTCATCCTCGGCGATCGCTTCGATCCCATCAACGAGAAAGAAGGATAATTCTAAATAAACTGTTATTTCAATATCAAATCTGATACCGATAATAGCAAGAAATATCTCATCCAATGAGAAAGAATCCTAATCACCATCTAACTGGGAAAACAAATACTATAAATACCAAGCCAACCCATCGGTGAAAGGTACGCAAACATACGCAACACATTCGCCCTCTAAGCAATTCTCTTTTCTCTTAGAAAGAAACTGACGAGAGACGGAAAGGCGACCCGGCGAAGCCCCTCGCCGACCCCTTCTTTCTTGCTGCGTGAGGAGTGCCCACGCCCAAAGCCTCACCAAGATCAGAAGAATCCTCTACTTCAAATTCAAGATTCAGGAGCTCGCATCAAATTTCACAAGAATCTGTGTCGCGCCTAACGATTCCTAACACGCTCCAAATTTAGTCCGGCTGAAAAATATCATCGGCTGGCGCCGGTCAGGAATGACAATTCCTTGATAAATAAAGACTCCGATTTTCGGGCCATCGATGGTATCAACCCTAACACAAGGTGGAGCAATGCCAATCCGAGACAAGGATGTAGGATCCGCCAGTGATGCGACAGACCACCCGCACGTTGCGATGCAAGCCAACACTAACGAGGTGGGAGGCACTCGCCTCACCAACCAACGCATGATAGAGAGTTAGAGCAACCTGCCACTGTAGATACAACACCTACCTGAGACACGACAAACACAGCGGTCACAAATTTCTCCCGAAGGGCAAATACAATCTCGACATTCCCGAGGTGTCAAACGTGTTTTAGTCTAGCCGAGCCAGAGGGCACGAACCACAATTGGCCCCTGGAGAGGAGGGCAACGAAACAACACTCGGAGGGCATGTCGGAAACGAAGAACTACGCCACCCTCAACAAGGAGCAGGAGAGCAATCATGGGAGCAGAGGTTCAAGAGCCTCCAAGAAGAGCCTACCAGGAAGAAGTGGTAAGAGGACGCGCCTCCCGACATTACTGACACCTTGGTATTAAATAAATCGAGTCACCCTTCACGCCTGCTGTGCTTACTTCCTCTTCCGGAAGAAATTCAGATGCCATAACACTTACAAAAACCAAATGAAGCTGCATGGGTATCAAGATCCAATGCGATGCAGAGCTTTCGCTATCACATTAAAAGGCCCATCCGCCCGCTTAATAGCTCGCCGTCATCAATCTCCTCATTCGTAGCCATCACCGCGTCTCGCCTCACTTCATTGGGGCCGGACGATAGAAAGCCATGTTATCATTTGTTGACCATCAAGCAGAGCTCGCAAGAAAGCCTGAGGTCTTATGTCCGATTCAATACCGAGCTCCCAGCGGTAGAAATACCCGACGTAGTTCGCGATCAATGCATTCATTGTCGGATTGTGGATTCGCCAAAGACTTGATGTTTTCCATCTTCAAAAATCCCTGCCAGCATGGCTGAGGTGCTCGCGAAAAGCGTAAGCACATTAACGATGAAGAAGCCCTCATATCCAAGAAAGGAGTTTCCACCCATAAAGAAAAAGCGGGACAGATAAGCTGGCGAGGACGAGCCCCAAAAGACAAAGCGACGGAAAGGTCTCCCAAGAAAGATGGAGAACGGTCCCCCGGGGTGCTGCGTGGGAACTCGTAGATCAGTTCAGCCCACGCGAACTCGAAGACGACGACGTATTCGCCCAGCGGTTCACCCTTAACACTTATCGCAGTCCTCATGCTGGCAATGAAAACGGTATCAGCCCCGAGGTGGCTAACTCAAATGAAGTCGACTTCGCCACAAGAGACAACACTGGAGGTTGCGAGTTCCATGTGGATTACGGCACCGCATCTGGATGAGGATCGCATGCGCTTAAGAAGGAAATAGAGTATTTAATACGGGCGCGTGCATCTCCGACGCATTCATAGCCTTTGAAAATCAGGCCTCGGGACCGCTCAATCGTTCCCGACTCCAAGACCACCACCACCTCGACAGACAACAACTCAGCACCAACAGCCTTTAGGAGAAATCCATGTGATATCAGGAGGATTTGCAAGGGGAGGGGAATCCAGCTCAGCCAGGAAGGCCCATCTGCTTAGCATCAGGTCAGCAGAGATAGCGGAAGTACAAGCGATGTCCAAGCTACCTCGCCTCAACACATCCATAACTTTCTCTGACTCAGACTTGGAGGGATGCCAGCACCCCCATGACGACCCCTTGGTAATTCGAGCAATTGTGGCCAACAAAACGGTCAATCGGGTCCTAGTTGACAACGGAAGTTCAGCTGATATCATCTTCGCCTCGGCCTTCGATAAGATGGGCATTGGAAGGGAGAGAATGGAACCCGTCAGCACCCATCTGCGAGGATTCTTCGGAGAAAAGGTATTACCCTTGGGCTCAATACAATTAGTACTCACCTTGGGAGATCCCCCATGTCAGGCGACGACGGCAACAAGATTCCTCGTTGTAGACGCCCCATCTGCTTATAATATGTTGTTAGGTAGACCCTCTCTTAATGCAATAAAAGTCATTTCCTCCGCTTACCACATGATGATCAAGTTTCCTACCATAAGCGGAATAGGAATGGTTCGAGGAGACCAACGAGTGGCCAGGGAATGCTACTCAACATCCATGAAGCAAAAAACGGTCGATAACATATCCCTGGATGAGCTCAAAATGCGCGACGAAATATTCACCCGACCTGAGCCCTCGGAAGAGCTGGAGCCTACACAGTTGGATGACGACCCTGAACACCTTGCCTACATCGGCTCCCAGATAGCGGAAGATCTCAAAGACCCTCTCACCCACCCTTTAGAGACGTAACAAAGATGTATTCGTGGAAGCAGCGCACATGGGAGGAATTGACCCTGCGCACTACCCATAGGCTGAACATCACTCCGTCTTTCAAACCAATAAACAAAAGAGGAGGAGCTTCGCACCGACAAAAAGCGATCAATGAGGAGGTCGGCAAACTCCTCCAAGCAGGAGCGATCAGAGAGGTGGAATATCCTGAATGGTTAGCCAACGCCGTGACTCGTAGCAAACAAAGAAGTGGCTGACTCGCAGATCGACTTCACCGACATCAACAAGAGCTGCGGCTCAAAGGACGCTTCTCTCGCCGTGAATCGACCATCAGAGACGCCACCGCTCGGCCACGAACTCGCTGCATGGATGCCTTCTCCGGCTACAATCAGATCAGCATGGACCCAGATGACCAAGAAAATACCTCATTCGTCACAGGGTAGGGAACCTATTGTTATCGTGTAATGCCTTTTGGACTCAAGAACGCAGGAGCTACCTACCAGAGGCTGGTAAACAGGATGTTCCAAAAGCAAATAGGAAAAACCATGGAGGTGTACATATATGACATGCTAGTAAAATCCACCACTGCCGAGCTCCACATAGCTCATCTGTCCGAGGCGTTCCTGCATCCCGAGAGCAACATGAAACTAATCCACCCAAGTGTGCCTTCGAGGTCAATGTAAAATTCTAGGTTTCATAGTCAACCAATCGAGAATCGGGAGGCAATCCAGATAAATAAAGGCGGTGCTCGACATGTCACCCTCGTGCATAAAGGAGGTCCAACGTCCGACAGAAGGATTGTCGTTTGCCGATTCAGATCCACAGTATTATGATAAATGTCAGCCTTTATTCCAAGTTCTGAAGAAGGCCTTTCAATGGGATACGAAGTGCGAGGAAGCATTCTCAGCATTGAAAGCATACTTGAGCCCCCCATTCTAGTAGAAGTCCCACATGTGAGCCCTCACTCTATACTTAGCGGTATCGTGACTTCTCGACTAGCGCTCGTTCTCGCAGAAACAAAGACCGAAAAAAGTAAATAATCTGGGATGATTATTGTAGCGTCGTGCCCCGATAGAGGGAAGAGAGGTACCCGAGGATGGAAAAGTAATCTTGGCACTAGTAACCACAAACTGAAGCTCCGCCTTACCTGTGCCTATACCATAGAAGTTCGACGTAATATCCGATGAAGCAAGTGCTACACAAACCGTAGACCCTCGTGAAGGTCGATGAAGTGGGCCATAGAGCTAAGCTTAGTTCACGATATGTCAAACTCGCAATAAAAGTGGCGTGTTCTAGCGCATTTCGCCATGGAATTCAATTCCCGCTAGAGCCTACCAAGAACACCCAGCAATCGACAACCCTACCCATCCGGGAAACTTTCGAGACTGGCCACAAACGCACAAGGAAGCAGAGCCGGATTAATCCTAACCTCCCAAGAGGGAATAGACACGAGCATGCGCCAGTTCAGATTCCAGCTCATCAACGAGGCCGAATATGAGGTCATTACAGTGTGCCTCAACCTCGCCCATTCATTAGAAATTGACCAAATTTGAGGTTCACAAAGGACTCCCACCGAGGTAAGACAAATAGAAGATACCTACAAGGCCAAAAGCGAAAAATGATCCTATACCTCAAAAAGTATGAGATTTATTGAAAAAGTTTGTGCTGGTCCAGGTCAAACATATCCCCGTAGCAGATTTTGTCGATGCCTTAAGTAAAATTAACACAATTTCACAGAAGACCTCGCTAGGCCTAACACCGTCGACACCTCAGGAGCCTTCTATAGATCTCGTGACGGGAAGCTACCAAAATCGGATCCGAAACAGTTGATGGACCCCATTTGGGATTACATAGACCTGACGCCTACCCGACGACCAAAGCAGCTGTACCTAAAATCAGGACAAGGTCAGCCAGGTTCACTAATCATAAGGGAAGCTTGTACAAGCGAGGTTTCTTCACACCCATCCTTAAGTGCATCGTGGGAAAAGATATTGAATACGTGCTAAGGGAAGTACATGAAGGTATATGTGGAAATCATATTGGAGCTCGGGCATTAGCAGGGAAGGTCTTGAGACAGGGATACTACTGGCCCACAATACTTAGAGACGCGACCGACCTAGTCAGGAAATGCAAGATCTGCCAGGAGCACGCCAAGATCTCACGCCTCCCATCAGAGCCCTTGACATCAATTACAAGCCCCTGGCCTTTCCAACAGTGGGGTTTGGACATACTGGGACCTTTGCCCCTGGGGAAGGGCCAATGTAAATTCATCATCATCGCAGTAGATTACTTCACCAAGTGGGCCAAGGCCGAACCTTTGGCCACAATTACAGAACAAAAGATACGTAATTTTGTGTGACGAGCCATCATATGCAGGTTTGGTATCCCAAGAGCCCTAGGATCAGATAATGGAAAGCAATTTGACAACGCCAAGTTCAGGGATTTCGTGTCGAGATCGGAATAAAGAATTATTACTCGCTCCCACACATTCACAATTTAATGGTCGCCGAAGTCACCATCGTAACCCCTTAAGGCAAAGATTAAAGACCAAATTGGAAGATCTTAAAGGCAAATGGGTAGAATTCCTCCCCGAGGTGCTATGGGCCTACAGGACTATGCAGAAGTCAACAACCCGGGAAACCCCATTCGCCAGTTCGTAATCGCAAGAGCCCCGTCGAGCCTGGACAAAGTCCCCAAGGATCGAAATGCGATGCTGGGAACACAATGACGGAGGCTCTCCGTCTAAATTCGACCTCTTAGATGAAAACGGAGCAGGTTCTAAGGCGACGAGATTACCAGAGGAAGACGACGAGGTATTACAAACCAAAAGGTCAAACCTAGGAGCTAAAATGCCGTGTAACCTAGTTCAAGAAGCTCCCGCGCAAGGAAGAATCCAAATAAGATAAAAACTAGTCCCAACTGGAAGGCCCTACATCATATCCCACGCCATCGACCGCAATTACGAGCTCCAGATACCGGAGGGAAAAAATTTCTACATCATGCTTCGAATGCGAAACACCTTAAACGCTTTTATCGGGCAGAATTTCGCTTGTAATCTTAAATGAAATTTTCGATGACGACTGGCATTTCCATCGTTATTTTGCCAGCGCCTCAAACAACTCAGACATATAATGCTCAGAAAAATTACATGCAACAGAATGAGAAAGTCCATAGTCATAAAAGAAAGAGTCTCTCTTTATTCCAATCAGATTACATTCAATTACAACAGAGGTTATCCCTTACATCTTGAGATACATAGTACAAGGCTTCCTCTAAAAAAAAAAAAAACTTCGTGAAGAAAAGAGGAAATAAACGAGATGAAAATAAGTGGAAGAAGGCAAGGTAAAGGTGGAAAAGAGGAGAAGAAGAAAAGGGATGGAAAAAGAGTTTCGAGCGAAAGGAAAGAAGAAAAAAGGAAGAAAGAAAATAGAAGAGAGAACCTAAGGAGAATATAGAGCAGAAGAAAAGAGATAAGAGAAAGAATTTAATAGAAAATAGAGAAAGCTCGGTACAAGTGAAATGTACCGCCCTCTCCGACACACATTCCCTAGCACGGTTAGAATAACATGACCCTGCTGGGGCCAGAGACTAGGGAAAAACACAACTCCCACAAGTAGAAGTCCAACAAAACTGAACCAGAATCTTCAGGTGGATCCTCGGTGAAGACGATCAAGCTTCGACGTTTCATCTCGCGCAGATCTCATCACGCACTAGAAGAGGCAGAGTATCCAAAGTATAAACTCCATAACAATGAGGCCGCCATTTATAAGAAGGCCAAAGCCCTCGGAAATTCACACAATCATTTCAAATGCTCCATAAATCAGCATTAAAGACGCTCGCACCTTTCCAAGAAAATCAGAAGTCGAATGGCTGAACGCAACGACTCACTTTGACGAGCTTGACTACTCTGCACAGGTCATGCAACCTAGAGTCGACTACCAGTTATATCGCCAACAAGGCCTCACGCCTCGAGCTCCGCAAGAGGCTCACTTTGACGAAGTTCGACTACACTCGCACAAAGCCACGCAGCCCTTAGAGAGTTATTAGATCACCTCAGCGAGTATCGCCAACAAGGCCCTCGTACTGAGCCCAAAGAGTTCACTTTGATCTAGTTCGACCATTTCCCGCACAGCCACGCAGCCTTGTGGAGCCGATCACCAAAGCATCGCCAACAGGCCTCGCAGCCCCGAGCCTGGTGAGGGGCTCACTTGACGAGTCAATACCACTCGCACGTGTCATGCAACCAGAGCTGATCACCAAAGAGATCACAACAAGGCTCAATACCGAGCCCAAGAGTTCACTTTGACGAGTTCGACTACTCCCGCACAGATCATGCAACCCAGGGAGTCGATCGGGCCAGCTATATCGCCAACAAGCACCCCGCGTCCGAGCCCGCAGAGGCTCACTTCGACGAGTTCGACCACTATGCACGCACCACGAGCCTGGGGGAGACAGACGCCAGCTATATTGCCAACAAGGCCTCAACGCCTGGAGCCCAGTAGCTCACTTTGACGAGCTCGACCACTCGCACGCTTCATGCCTAAGAGTCGATCGCCGTAATTATACCGCCAACCCGTCAGAGTCTGAAGAGGTTCAATTTGACGAGGTCGACACCCGCTAGCGGCAGAATGGGATCAACAGCTACTTGGATACGGATCTTTAAGAATCATGATCACCCACTGACATCACCTCATCAGATCACAACAATCGCCCACCCAGAGCAGCACAGAACGCCACAATCAGAGTGATTTGGACTCGCTGAATCTCTACACCCATGGGCACTGCGAACTCAGACGCAAACACCACTTACGGTAACAACACTGGGTGTAGAGGACAGTAGGTGGATTGATTTATTAAAGAGTAGACTACTATCCAACTGCTCACAAAAATACAAACAAAACCCATACGATACACGCAGGCGATCAAGCCTCAGAAGGAGGAGCAGAGGGTGAAGAAGGGGAGTAGACCTCAGCAGGGGTGCCCGATTCTCCAGAATAATCAGCAGAGAGAGGATCCCTCATCCTCCTCGTCGCTGGGAAGGTCAAAGTTGAAATCCAGGCCGGAATAAGCATTAACAGCCTTCTTCTGAAAGGCAAGCCACCAAAAAACCCATTAAGTACAAGCCTCGGCCCTCAATCTTCCTATAACCTCATCCCGCTGAGCAACCAGAGTTACTTGTTGATGGAGGTCCCCATGCAGCCCGCGACACTTCGCAGTCTGCCTGGCCAAGCTTACAAACCGGAGGCCTTCACGACGAGCCCCGGCCCAAAGAAGGCCGTTTCTATCACGCAGGTCGCCTTTGATCGCACGCAGCTCTTCCCTTAGACTTCGCAGCCTCACCTGGGATGTGAGAAGCCCATCCCCAACCATCCTGTCTATATCAGGATCGTATTCGCCCTCAGCCTCTAGCAAGTCATTTCAGGTGCTCGCAACTCATCCCGAACCTCCCGGGCTCGCTCGGCCGCTTCTCAAGTCGAAGCTTTCTGACCTCATCTTCCCTACCCTACCCGAGCAAGTGCCAATGTGGTGTGCTTCCAAATTAGGATTTGAGTTTTTATCGCTCCTGGCCATACGCACCCGACCCCGCAGAGCTTAGCCCCTCTCGTGTTTTCGAGGAAGCCACCCTCGCCTTGTAAGCCCGGGCCGCTTTGACATGGCTTTCGTTTAGTTTGGCCTTTTTGGCCAAACCCTTCAAATGAGTAGCCACTTGCACACCCAACATAGAATCAACATCCAACGTAAGATCAACACTTAACTCAAATGGAACTCCATTACCCACAAGGTATGGGAACTTACGAGGCGCACCCCCGAGGGATAGGCCAAAGCTCATCGACTCCGCCTGTGGCGCCACCTCTCGAGATCAGAATCCTTAAGAATGGACGAGATCAAGGCCTCGCCACGAGTTCTGCAGATTGAGAAGCCAAGAGTCCCCATCTCCGCTAATTTCTGATTCCCATCTTCCTCCCCAATTCTTCGCTCCTTGAGAAGGTGACCTGGAACACTCTTCACAGGATTCCGCATGCAATGGCATGACCGCCAATCTACGCCAACGGCTCCACCTAAGGGACCTTTGCCTTCGGGCAGCTGCACTCCGTAACGTATTTTAACTCAAGATCGTAGGAGCCCCGCCGGAGGCTGATAAAGGTTCGCCCGCTTTCTGACATGAGAAGATGAAGACGCCCCCACTTCGAACTTTGACCAAAGCTCTACCGATCTTTCTCAACTGAGTCCGTATTTTCGTTTACCATCCGGCTTCCCGAGACAAATAGCCTAACCGAGCCAAGAGTCTCCCTTAGTGGGTTTAGTAGCGGAGGGCCTGACGGAAAAGACTTTCGTGGTGGAAGGAGGCGAAGGCCTCAAAACAGCAGAGCGGGCTGACCTTAAGCTCGAAGGGCCAGGAATATCCGACTTGATCACCAACAGAAGGGCGAGGATATTCACAAATTAACGCCTACCGGGCTAAGGACGTTATCTTCGGCGCTGAGATCGATTCGACCGCCTGAGAGGCATGTAGACAATGCGGAATTAAGTATACCCAATAACCCCATGAAGGTTATACCAAAAACAAAGCGAACACTTACGTAGATTCTCGGGGGTGGTCTACAACCTAACGCCTAAAATGCCGTCCTTGTCAGGTCATATTCCCAATTGTGGCCGCTTAACAAAGAAGTAAAGGCCCTTCTAAAGCCTGGGGAAGAGGGGAAGACTGAATCACTGTGAGGAGCGCTTAACGCCGAAATAGAGGAAGCCCTCAAAGGTTTCTTTCGCGCTAAAAAGATAAAGGAACAAAGATATACTGGGAATACCAAGTCCCCCGTCCTAAAGAAAAACCAATATGCTAACCAAAATGCCTCAACCATTGTGGGGCGAGAGTCGAGAAGGACACATTGAAGTGTCGAAACCCCTTTTATGAAGGGATGAAGAGGAAAGCGAACGTCAAGTATCGGCGTCACTTCAAAGAAGCACACCATCTTAGGGCACGAAACCACATAGGAGTCAAACGCCGTGGGACCACACTGAATGCCAAAAGAAGGTCGATAAAGTCTAGTAAAGGTGGCCCCATACGGTGGACCGACCTAGGCCCCACCAAAGCATGCTGAACGACGATTTTAGGTATTCTCGAATCTCTCCCGTGATATTTAATCAGTTTACTTTTCCCTGCCCTTGTCCAAGGGAAAGGAGGCGCCTGGGCATCTCAAGTTCAACCCCGCCACCGGGAGCCTGAGGCGCCACTGCCCACCCAGAACCGACACTGGCCATGCCGCCTCCAATACGCAAAGAAGAAGAGCCGACTTTGACCCATGATGAAAGCAAATAATGAAACAAACTCGCCAACCTAATCCCGCCGTCAGATCGGGATCGAAAAAAGACCAAAGGGATAAGGACGTAGCGGTCCCAGGAATAAAACAAAAAGCTACCTCAGGAAAAACGCCAGGAAAAGTTGAGAGTAAAGAAGAGTTTTCAATATAAGGATCACACAAGACAAATGAGGTCTGCGAAAGAAATAGAAGGAAATTGAAAGTAGTGGGAGAGGTGAGCGCGAAAACCAAAGAGTCATCAATATCGCAAGATGTATGACGACGATCAAACCTTAACTAACCTAGCCCCGAAAGCGTATTAACGTGAAATTGCATTCAATACGAAACGTTATTGTTCTTGCCCACGTGACTTCGTGACACAAGGGTCGGGGCAACTGATAGGGTTTGAAAAATGGGATCGTAAGCCCACTCGCTAAACCCCAAAGGAGAGGCATGCCCATTGAAGCATTCAGCCTTGATGCCGTACCAGATGAAGGCCCAACCACTAGGCATGTCCATTGAAGTATCTGTGCCTTCTCGACGCCAACCCGCACGAAGGCCCAACTGGGCCGACCCAAAGGTCGATTATGGGTAGTCAAGAAAGCCCATGTTCTGCAAATCAAGCCAAATCTCATAGATAAGGGAAATAGAATAATCCCCAATAATATATTATCCTGCAAATCCAACTAAATCTCACCAATAAGGAAATAAGATAATTCACGTATATAACAAATATCCTCATGGATCGCTTCGCATCCCATCAACGAAAGAAGGATAATTTAACAAATCGCTTTTCAATATCAAACTGGAGCACGACACAGCAAGAAATATCACATCCACAAGAAACTCTAATCACCATCTAACTGGGAAAACAAATACTATAAATACCAAGTCACCCCATCGGTGAAAGGTACGCAAACATACGCAACACATTCGCTTCCTCTGCGCCTTTTCTCGTAAAGAAACCGACTAGGTATCTGAGCGCCACGCGAAGCTCCCTCGCCGAATTTCCTTCTTTCATTGCTTTTGCAGAGGAGCTACACGTCCAGAGCCCGCACCAAAGACCGCAAGAATCCTACTTCAGCCCCGACGATCCAGAGCCTGTACCAAATTTCGCTGCCAGCCCAAACCGCCCAACGACCCAACACGCCCAGCCTAGTCCCGCTTGAAAAGCATCATCAAATATCAATCCATCATTTATTTCATAAATTATAATATATTCACCATTATTTTTTGTGTTTTAAAACGTACACCTCTTAAAAAGAATATTATCCATAACATTTTGTTTTTGTTTTCAAAATTCTCAATCTTTATATAAATTTTAAAATAATTATAAAACCATCTATCAAAACAATAAACTATGTTCTAAAAATCACAAAATCTCCAAACAGGTTATTAAAAAATTCAAGAGTTTCTATAAAATTAGAATTAACCCTTCTAATTTTTCTTTCATCTTGTTATCTTTCTTAACCCCTTTTCCTTAAGCAAAAGGGGTGATTTTTTTTGTCATTTAGCCAAAATCACCCAACAGGATTTTTTTGTCATTTATCCTAAAATCTTTCCTCGTATCTCTATTCTTTCATTTCGCACAATAAAAATGGTACTACCATATAAATCTTTTATTTATTTTGTTTTTTTTTTCATGTTTTTGTCATTAATTTATTGCAACGTGTTGTTTTGTGTTGGTTCATTCACTTAAGGACAAGATAGCGTTGCGATTGAGACGGAAAATCATATTTGGAACAAGATGCAGAAATCAATTCAAACTAGTATCACGTATTGTCAGAACCGAAATCTTATTAAGCTAGTCATCATAGAATTTTCAAATATACATGCTTTATGCCGAGTTATTATATTAGTGCTATTAACCTAGATGTTGAGTCATCATTTAGTGTTTTTAGTGAATTTTATTCTATGTGTCTCAATCGATGTATTGCTAGTTTGAATCAATAAAATCTCTATTTCAAATATATATATATATATATATTTAAATTAAAAAAATAAAAAATAAAAATAACCAACATATTAAAATTTTAACAAATACAAATTAAGAATCCATAAAAGAAACAATATTGCATGGAAAATCATATTTTCCACCTTACATTTTAAATTTCCAACTTAATGTTCTCCAATATCTAAAAAGTTTTTTAAGAACAATAATGTATTCAAAAACTATAATATGAATAAAATATTGATTTTTAGGGTTATAACTTTATTTGGGAAAAAAAAACCCTTAAATCATTAACTTTCACCCTTATGTTCTTTGTAACTCAAGGAAAAATATTATTTATGTAAAACCCAAAAAAATTAGAAATTTTCAAAAATGGTAAAATGATTATAATAATAATAAATTACCATAATAGTTCAAGAAAGTTTAGAAAATTTCTTAAATCGATTTATTTAAACTGACTTCGGGCGCAATTTGTCTCAAGGAATCTAGTAATCTTAAAATTTCAATAATTTTAAGACACCTAATTTTTTAATGAGTTTCAAGTGATAAGTCACCAAGTGATTCTGAGGACTAGGATTTTATGAAAATCTAGGAAGTCAGGAAATGGCTTGAGCTAAGTTCATTTAAAATAAATTGAACTGAAAATAAATAAATTGTTTCGGGGTAGAAACAAACCCGAATGAGAGATGGACACATGATGCAATGTGAGCCATGTATGAAAATAAATAAATTGTTTCTCACGTAAACGAACCCGATCGAGACGACACATATATAAGCCATGTATCCAAATTAAAAAAAGGATAAAAAGAAAAAGGGATCAAAAAGGAAAAGAAAACGGTGAGTGAGCTTGAAGGAGAAAAGAGAGAGAAAGGAAAAAGAAAACATTTTTTGCTTTTCTTCTAAGATCTACTAAAATCAACGTAGGCTGGCTTAGCAAAAGGCAAAAAGTCGGTCCACGCATTAAGAGTTACAAGCACTAAAATTGGATTTCAATCAACTCTATGAGCGTAGAATTTTCCTACTTTGGTTATTTCTAGCTTAAAGGTCATTTTTGTAAGACCCAGCACCTAATTTTTCAAAATGGCAGGTAAAATCGTAATGGGTAAAAATCCGAAATTTTTCTAGATCTCGAAGACAAACCGACTTCGAAATCGCCTCACGAATTTGGTAACCACGTCAATTTCGCTGATCCGAGGTGGTCGGATTTCACGCTTCTCGGCGCGCACGTCTTCACGACACACACATAGAGAGCATTACAAGACCCTTTGAGCGACACTTTGGCAATGAATACCACTACCACTACCACGCAGTGACTGAACCCCACGGCCCAAATTGAGTCGAGTGATGATGTCATAAAGATAATGTTAAATATAAGAAAAATATGGAAAAATGAGGGCCATCAATTTGGTTAGAGGAAAAAGGGAGGAAATTTCCTCCTTTTGACCGAATAAGTGGTTGCTCCAAAAAGGGAGAGAAAATGACCAAAAAGGAGGAGAGAAATTCAAAGAGAAATGAGGGAACAGAGAAAATACTATAAACAAAGATGAAAAAGAAACGAAAAAGCAAAAGGAAAGGAAAACGTGAGAGCAAGGAGGAAAGGAGATGCGTGAGGTTTTGATCTCACTTTGCAGAGAGGTCTTTCTCTCTAGTTTCGAGGCCATCCGACCGTCGACTTTCAGTCAAGAATGAAAGCCAAGCCACGTGGCACACCGCACGCTGGCGAGCTTCAACAAACCTCCGAGAGTGGCGATTCCATTGTTTTACACTTTATTTGGTTGCTGACAAGAGGTTGATTGAGCACGTGAGGCCGTTTTGATTGGTCCCAAATTCGAACCGGGCGTTGGAATTTTGAGACTCACTTCAGCAAAACCAGCGCTTTTGGGGGACTGTTTTAAGGTAGATGATTTATTAAATAAATCAGTGTATCGAGCGCGCGTAGGAGGCCTGAGCAAGACCGTGGAAATCGGTTTCAAAAAGTGGAGCCGAGTTGACGTGGTGGCTGCCCACTGACAGCCCACATACTGCTGGGACTGTGAAATGGGCCTCCCAAGCCAGATGAAATGGACCATAAATGTCCATGTGTTGGGCATTCACTAAGAACTGAACGGCTTGGTCTGTGGGAAATAGATAAAGTAAGTACATGATTTTAAGGTAAGACAAAATGACACAATTATATGGAATAAAATTGTGTTGTAAGCCATTGAGATAGATTGGCGATTTGCTCAAGGAGCCAAAATCGATGATCGATGTGCTGAATTACATGTGTGTAATTTAGTCTGACAAATATGCATATTGACATATTGTGTAAATGGTTTTGAAAATGGTATAACGCAATTTCATACGCACCTTAACCTATGCTTAAAGCGAGTATGACATGGTTTTTGTAAAACGGACATTGGTTAAGGAAGGACTCTACAAGATGATATTCCTGGTAATTTGGTCAGAGATGGCCAACAGATCATTTCGGATGAGGACTCATGACTGTTTCGGAAAGCTCACCAACCAATTCATCCTGAGGGTTCCACATTTTTTACCGACACGTTGCAGAGTATATTTTCAAGAACAACAGGTTTTGTTTTGAAAATGATTACTTTTTCATACATGGCTTAGGCAAGTGTGAGTGAGTCGGTGAGGACTCGAGACATGGGGTGATCATGTAGACATTCAAGAGATCACGTATTTACTTGGGTGTGTGTTTAAATTGGAGACAGATTGCACTTAGGTGGAGAGTAACCTATTTAGGGTGATTCCACTACTGAGCATTAGCTCACCCTGTCGAGGGATTTTACTTTTCGTGCACAGGAGCTCAAGAAGACAAACATTTAGAAGCTGGATTCAAGAAGCCAGCCAGGGTTTTGATGGTTTTTGGACATAACATGTATTAGAGCTTGTAATGATTAATATACATGTCAGAGCAGCTGCATCAACTATTGAATTATTGGGAGATAATTGGAGAATAGTTGTGATATTTGTTTTTATGAGTATTGGTTTATGAGCCCAAGAGGCATTTTTACTCATGTATGCGTCTCAGGATCCGAGATGTATAGATTTTCCGCAGGTTGACGGGTAGTCAACTGACCCCCCGCTGGGGGCGCCACACATTTAATAGCTTGGGTTTTTCTTAGAGGCCTGGAGGGGTCAGGAATTCCCAGTCCCAAATTTTGGACTGAGTGTAAAAATTTTTAGGAATTCGATTGTTTTTCGGATCGATTTTAGGACTGCTTGGCAAGCCTCGATCGTGTTGAGAGCTTGGTTTAAACCTGACTCGATGCCTTCGGTTTTATTGAGTTTTTCAAGATTACGTAATTTGTTGATAAAACGACCAAAAATGTCTATACTGAAGGGACTAAGAGGTGCCCTATTTATGTGGGTCCGAGATTTTGGTCATTTGGTGTGAAGTTATTGTTAAAAATAAATATGTCATAGTGTAAAAATCATGTTAATATGTGCTTACGTGATGTATTAAGATGGAAATGGTGATGAATGAAAATTATATATAGGAAATATAATTATCCGAAATTTATAAATGTTGCATGTAGTATAACATAGCATGAAATGGCATGATTGCATTTCATATGTACACACATCGCGGTCGTAACGTGTGTGTGCATGGTGTTGGTTATTCACCACAATTTTCGTGAATGTGTAGTGAGTTTCCTGGAATGGGACAATCAAAATCGAGACTCACTAGTTGTCTAAAAACAATAATAATATTAAATCAATGCAGGTTGGGCGAAGAAGATTTATGCAAATTCTCGTGCGAAATACCCAAATTTTATTCTTGGTTAGACATATGTATCCAACTATGAAAGTTCGCGAGAGTGTTCAGCATGCGAAGCTCATGTTAGACCCTAAATTGCAATCCAAATATACACGAGATTTGATAAATAAAATAAACATCGGAGTATTGTCTAATAGTTTAAGTTACATGAAACACTAATGACCGGTTTTCACACTTGGCATTACAAAGTAGGGAGTCATCGACTTTGCCAGGGTATGAGGAGTCTCTTCATTCATGTATGACATGGGCTATTCACATAGGATTGTATTATTTATATGGAATGTGATTGACGTTTTCATGGTCAAGGCAGCATGTGCATTTTAAAGGGGAGTAAACCCTTGTAGGAAAATTTTCTACCGAGCATCGCTTACTCCTCACAGGACCCTTTTAGGTACAGGTGTATAATGAGACACATTCGACGAGGCTGTGATTATGAAGAAAGCTAATGTGTGTCCTTGATATTACCTTTGAGTAGCATTTTTGTAAAATATTTTCAGATAAAAGAATTGTAGCCAATTCCTTGTGACTATTGTCTAAATAGTCGTATAATTATGGTAAGAGGTCGTGATCGACTCTTACGTAATCGTAATTAAGCATTTTATTTTCATATTTTAGATTTAAACATGAATGAATGAAGTCTCGGTAAAGGGATGTATATATTAGGGATATACGTATCGGACCCTACGGTTAATACTATCACTGACCCCGACGGGTTATGATTATACCGTTATACAAAGTTGTATGTCGGGTAAAGCCCTTAACAAAAGGAAACTCACTCTTACCTCGGTGGAAAATATGGATCCCGATAAAATGGACACAACAAGGGTGGTATCGGGTCACCAAATCCATAGGACTCTGGTCGATGGGTTGTCAATGGCCCCCTGGATTCATGCCACGGCTTGCATCGCAGCCTAGGTATACGAAAATCGAGGGTCAAGGGCATGGTCTAGATCATGCATTGCTGTGTGTTACATGTTTTGGCTTACACGGTGTGATTTGTGTGAATAATATACATGGTAGAATGCTATAGGAAAAGATGACCACTAGGGTTAGAAACATAACCTTAAGAGTTCAAAACGGATGAACGGAATAGTTCAGATGTCATGTCTACTGGTGGTTGGCATGTGTATCAAGCAAATGTATTGAATGAGAGAAATCTCGATATGGGCTTAGAGGTTGAAACCTTGGAAAAGCTGTTGAAGGTGAATTCTCCTCTAGGAACAAGGGTGAGTGTTGATCAGATATGTCGAGATTGTGAGTTAGAGATCTCCGAGATTTTACTCACTATGAACCTAAGGGTCATGGACATGTCGGGGTTTGATGTCATCCTCGGGATGGACTCGGTTGGATCGCGACAATCGAGCTGTCAATACTATGGATCGTAGGAGAGTTACCGCCTATGCATTGGACGTACCGTGTTATGTCGAGGCATCATAGCTACTCCCAAATCGTACACGACTCCAAGTGGAGCGGGATAAATGATGGTTGGTTAAGCCTACTCCTGCAGGATGAAGGGAGACGGATTTTGGTCTACCCTGGCGGTTTGGTAAGTATGAGGATGTCTTTCCGCACGTGCCACGGATTACCTCCGCACGTGGACGTGACTTTGGTCATTGAGTTACACCCCGGTACGCCTCCCATTTCTGGGCGAGTTACACTGCACGCCGCCCATTTCGCGGCTCCTCATATCGACACCGTTGAGTTGTAAGAACTCAAGGTCCAAATCAAGCAGAATTATTGACAAGTGGTTTATTGTGATCGAAAGCACTTCACCATGGGGCTCTCCGTTTTTATTTGCTAAGAAGAAGGACAAGACTCTTCAATCAGGTATCGATTGTAGACGCTGAACAGGTTACGACATCAAGAACTCCAGACTTTACCGAGGATCAATGAGTCATTGATCACGAGAGGGGCGGAGTCACCCAAGATGTAATTCCTCGTGACCGGGGTTACCATTAGTTGAGAGTTAAGTAGGCTTATATTCCAAGACAAATAAGAGGGACGCAAAGATGGGCATTTTGAGTTCATGTTGATGTTCCTTCTCGTTAATGAATGCGCTAGCAACGTTCATGGATCTCATGCATAGGGTATTCCAGCCCTATTTGGATCAGTTTGTTGTGGTCTTTGTTAATGACATCTTGATCTACTCCCAATTTGAGGAGGAGCATGAGGATCATTTGAGGATTGATCTCCAGGCACTCAGGGACCATTAGTTGTATGCCAAGTTCAACAAATGCAATTTGGCCATCGAGGTGAATTTTCGACACGTCAGGTCACTTCAAGTGTGTCGTGAACCCTAAGAAGGTAGAGGTCATTTATGAGCTGAGAGGCCGGTTAGTCTTCGAGATACGAAGTTTCTGTGGACTGTGTACTACAAAGGTTTATTGAGGAATTCTCCCGGCTAGTAGCACCTATGACTAGATTGACCCGGAAGGGGGTCAAGTTTGAGTGGGATGACTTGTGTGAGAAGGCATTCCAAGAGTTGAAAAGGAGATTTGACGCCATTACTTGTATGGTGGGCAGTTTTAAGTATTTTCAGACCACAAGAGTCTAAAGTATATTTTCACACAGCGGGACCGCAACATGAGGCAATGCAGATGGATGGAGTATTTGGATGATTATGACTTCACTTTGCATTACCATCCTAGTAAGGCAAATGTGGTGGCTGATGCACTCAGTCGGAAGTCACGAGGAGTACTGGCTAGTGTGGTTTCTCAAGAGTGGCAGATGCCCGAGACTGTGGGACAGTCTAGACTACATTAGAGTGATCAGGCTCAGGGAGCGTTAGGGAGTTTGGTGGCTACGCCATCCCTACTGAGCAGAGTGATTGAGTCCTAGGGCGTGGACATGATAGTGTCCATTAGGACCGGCAATGATGGTACGGTGACAAAGGCCGGGCCATCCACATAGATGGTAGTCTTTCTGGCATAGGGATTACAGGTCCCCCAGCTTGGATCGCTTGCGAGAGGAGATTCTCAGGGAGTTCCACTACTCCCGATTTGTTGTGTATCCAGGTGGCACGAAGATGTACCATGATCTTCGCCAGCGATATCGAGCTGGATGAAGTGAGACATCGGGAGATTTGTTCGTGATGATGTCTCATGTGTCGCAAGTCAAGGCTAAGCATCGTGCCGCCAGGCTACTCGCTTGGCTAGAGGTAGCGGAGTGGAAGTGGGAGCATGCCACGATGGACTTTGTGACCCACTTGCCATGGACACCGCAGAGACAAGATGCGGTGTGGGTGATTGTGGACCGGCTCACTAAGTCGGCACATTTTCTACTAATGCTGATGACCTTCACACTGGAGGAATTCTGCCGAATGTATATTCGAGAAATTGTCCGGCTACATAGAGTGCCAGTCTCTATTGTATCGGACAGGGACCCCAGAATTATGGCACACTTTTGAAAAAAGCCTCCAAAGGCCATGGGACACAATGACTACAGCACTACGCTCATCCAGTATTTGATGGTTAGCCCGAGATGACCATACAGATTTTAGGAGGACATGTCACAGCATGCTGCCTTAGATCTTAAGGGTAGCTGGGAGGAGCACTTACCCTTAGTGGAATTCGCCTACAACAACAGTTATCAGGCGAGTATACAGATGGCACCCTATGAGGCTTTATATGAGAGGCCATGTCGATCCCCGATTTGTTGGGATGCAGGTGGTGAGAGAGAGTTCCATCACCGGTTCCTGATTTTGATTAGAGACAATCTTAGAGAAGGTGGGTTTGATACGTGGCCGCCTTCTTATTGCTCAAAAGCCAAGAAAAAGAGCTACGCCAACAGCACGGCGCCAACCTCTGGGAGTTTGAGGATGATCACGCCTTTCGAAAGTGATGCCAAAGAGAGGAGCGGGTCAGCCCGCAGAACGGGGAAGTTAGTCACGTATATCAAAGCCCTTCGAGATACTCGAGAGGGTGGGCACAGTTGCTTATCGGTTGGCGCTAACATCGAGTTTATCAAGTGTCCATGAGGTGGTCCATGTCTCCATGCTCCGGAAGTATACTCCATATCCAGCTCATGTAGTGGATTGGGGAGATTGCATCGTTGATACCGAAGGAGACCTTCGAGGAGGGCATCGCGCGAGTCTTGATAGTCGGGATCAGGTTTTGCGATGCAAGACCGTGACGATTAGTAAAAGTGTTATGGCAACACCGAGGAGTAGAGGAGGCAATGTGGAAACGCGAGGACACGGGCCACCTATCTTTTCCTATTTGAGGACGAAGGTGCGTGGTCTAATATTTGGAATTAAAATATTACTGCATATGCATGTGTTTGTGTGTGCTAGTATGTGTGAATTTTGGGGACGAAATTATGTTAAGGGGGGAAGAATGTAAAACCCGGGAAAAAAATTCAATTTTTCTGAAAAAACGGTAAAACGGTAATTTGGGTTGAAACCTGAAATTTCTAGAGTGATGACGAAACGGACTTCACCATTTAATTCGTCTTGCGAAATCTAGTTACCTTGTCGAATTTCGTTCGATTCCGAGACAGTCAAAATTTTATGTTTTTCGAGACATCGAGTGTTGAGTGACACATGGCATGACGTGTGGTGCACTTAGGTAAATGACTCATATTGAGCCAAGTGTCAAGTGGAGGAAATAATGGGAAAGATAAAACAAGAAAGTAAGAAAAGAAAATAAGGAAAAGAAAAAAAAAGTATAAAAAGAAAAAAAGGGAAGTCAAAAGGAAAGAGGTATGAGGGGAGAGACGACAGAGGAGAGAAAAGAAAAAAAAAGCTTTTCACTTATCTCATGATCTATGGAATGAGCCGTTTATTCATCTAACGAAGAAAATTTATCCATGCACTGCTACGCATGATTACTTCCAACCATGGAGTTTCACAAACCCACGAGGTAGGAAATTTTCTACTTAGGTTATTTCTAACCTAAAAGCTACTTAATGGCTTGAGATTTTCTTAGAGGTCAGGAAAGGTCAGAATTTTATCCCAAATTTTTGGATTAAGTGTAAGATTTTTGGCCTTTTTTGGACAATTGAAATAATTTTTGGGACTAAGTTTATAGTCTTGACAAATTTTCCGGTCTGCTTTTGACAAGCTTCAACAGATTTTCGAGACTATTTTCGGGTAGTCCCGGACTATGTTGAGATTTGGTTTTAATCCCTAGACAGATTTCTTCGGGTTTTGTTGAGTTTTTCTATATCACTGTAATTAGTTGATGAATAGAATAAAAAATTGTCTGTCTGAGCAAATCTCCCGAGATGTGCCTGCTTATGTGGGTCCGGATTTGACTATTTTGTGTGTTATTGTTGGAAAAAATAAATAACAAACTGTTGTGTGTAAAAATTATGTTAATATGTACTTGCGTGGTGTATAAACGTGGAAATGGTGATGAATGGAAATTATATGTAGGAAATATAATTATCCGAAATTTATAAATGTTGCATGTAGCATGACATAGCATGAAATGGCTTGATTGCATTTCATATGCACAATCACATCGCGTCGAGTCAGGTGTGTGTGCATGGTGTTGGTTATTCACCATTCTTGGTGAATGTAGTGAGCTTTAAACACAACAGCCCAAAATCGTAGACTCACATGTAAAACAATAATACTAATCTACGGTGTCGGGTGAAGCAAGATATGGCAATCCCAAGGTGAAAGACCCAAATTTTATCTAGTCTTACATATAACGATGAAAGTTCTGCAAGTGCCGGTTGCGTGCGGAGCTTGCAAAGTGAGACCCCGGAAATCGCAACCCAAACAAAGCATTACCGGATTTTTGGTAAAATTGAATAAACATTGGAGGGTTGTCCAATGGGTTGAGTCCTTAGGTGAAACACCAATGACTGGTTTTCACACTGGTATCAGGTGAGGGTTTCGTCTGATTCTTGGGTCAGGGGCATGAGGAGTCTCATCTCCATGCATGACACGTAATATTCCATATATGACGCATTATTTATACTTAATGCGACAGACGCTTTCACGGTTGTCACCGCATGTGCATTTTAGGTGGGAGTAGCCTTTCAGAGGATAATTTTTCTATTGAGTGATTGCTCATCCTACTAGGAACCCTTTCAGTACATGAGGTGTGTATAGGGAAACGACATCCGACGGCATCGCGACATGGAAGGGGCGTCGATACACATCTCTTCGATATTACCTGAAAGTAACATTTTTATAAAAATATTTGTATAAAAATAATTGTAAATTCAAATTCTTTTGATACTACTGCCTAAAATAGTTCGGGTATGTAATTATGATAAGAGGGTTGTGATCGGACTCACGGATCAGAATTAAGCGCTTTATTTTCATTTTAGATTTAAACGCGAATGAACGAATTCCAGAAAGTGGATGTATATATTGGAGATATGGACATATGGACCCTGTAAGGTCAATACTACTGGCTGGCACTCTCGACGCAAGCATGATTATAATGTTATACGGTTGTATGTTAGGTAGAGCTCTAACATGAGACTCTACCCACTTTTTGTGAAAATATGGATATCGACAAATGGACATAACAGTTGTGTATCTGGGTCACCCGAACCATAAGAATTCCACGGGCCGACGACAACGTAATTCGAATTTAGGTGTCACAAATTCTTCTTCACAATATCGCAATCTTTCTTTTACGTATCTTCATCCCATGTGAAAAAAATTTCAAATATAATATTTTATTTTATTTATTTATTTTCAATTTTAGTTATACTTATCTCAAAAGTTTTTAAAAAAAGTGGTACTTATCTAAAAAATGCTTCGATCCTTATACGACCACTAATTTATAATATTTACAACCTAAATGTAATATATTATATATTATAGCATAAGATAATATTTACGAGATTGTTTTTTATTATTGTGGGGGAAGTCCAATAAATATTTTTCTTTAGTTTTCTTATTTATTTTTATTACTATTCAACATTTCTTAAAATTGAGATGAATTCTTATAAAAAATTAATAAATTTATCATTTACCTTTTATATTTATTTTTATTAATATTACCTTTGTTTGTTTGTTTTTAAATTATTTATTTTTTATTCAAAACAATTATCTTTAAGATAATATAAAATAATATTCTTGAAACTATTGATAATATCCCTATGTTTATGAAATATAAATCTTAAATATAGAATTTAATATATGAAATCAATAAAAATTAGTTATACTCTAATATAAAAAAAATGAATGTTTTTCATTATTTTATAAAAATTATAAAATAATTATTTTATGATTCTCCTAGAATATATCTTTATATGTTATACTTATTAAATAATTATATTATTGGTTAAGAACATATTTATTATTTTAAATAGAAGATAAAATGTCATGTAAATCTCAAGAATATTTAAAATTATAATTAAATAAGGTAAAATCTGCATCAAAATTAAAATTAAGTCTTATATGATAAAATAATAAATAATTTATTTCAAATACTTCAAATATAATTTATTTCATTGTCGTCCCAAATTAGGTCATTCCTATCAACTAGCAAAATAACAAGGGGTGTTTATTTATTATAAAATAAAAGATTTAGTTATATTGAAGGCTATGATGGATCAATTTTAAAAGATAAAATTTAAAAAGCACTCACTATTAATATCTTTATCAAACTTGTATAAAAGTAAAAAATTTCATATAATGAATGAACATTTTATAAAAAAATTAATGGTGTTTTATATATGATTTTTCAATAATATATTGCGAAATGGAGTGTTTAAAAACTAAATTTAAGTGTGAGATTGTATAAAAGGAGAAAGAAGATGAAGAAGAAGAGACAGAGAGAGGAGCCCTCTCTCTTGCTCTGCTAGGGCCAAATCGCTCGGGGGCAATCTCACAGGCGTCGCCGGGATGGCGAATCTCGCAAGTTGAGGACTCGCCATGGAAGACCTCTTCCGATCACCCAACCCTAGATTCGCTTCGCTTTAGTTCCCGCTTTCTGTGATCGATCTCTTTGGTGGCGGAATCAGGAATGCGAACTCCACCACCCCACCCTTTGGCTCGCTTTCTTTTCGAGACTCCACCAAACCCGACGACCGCATAATGCTACCGGGCCGTTATCATCTTCACAGATTCTTTGTATTCTACCATTAAGCAAAATGACTGTTTATCAGATGAATTTGGAAGAGGGGGCTCGCGAGTAATCTTCAAAGGCACCTTCGCCTGTGCATGTTCCTATGAGACATGTTATTTCCTATGTCCAAATCTCAAATCATATTCTTCTTTTAGGTATGAGAGCGTTGACCTTCTTCTCCTTAAGTAGAGCCTTTTTTCTTTTGATTTCACTGTGTGAGCTTTATGATGGATTCAGATTTGGGTAAGCTTCGACACGAGGGAGGATTAGATTGTTAGTCTGGGATTGGTATGATAGATATCGATTCCGCCTCTAAACAATTATTGTTTAGGGAAATTCCATCATAAAACGTCGGACTTCACAACCATGCGCAACCGATTGGTTAATCTATGGAGACCAGGCAAGGATCTATATTAAAGATATTCCACTGCGTATACTCTGTTTAAATTCTTCACTGTACATGTGCCTAGCTCGATGCGGAGTGCCCTCGACTTTCGATAATTTCATCCGGGTTTTGCACCATTACAACCCGAGACATACCCGGCTACAATTCCATTAAATCACTTGCTATTCGGGGTACAAGTGCAGCGAGGATGCAGCGGATATATGTCGAAAGAATAGGTACAGCTCTGGAATGCAATCGAGAATTCATATCTTATGATCATGTTAATAATAAAGGGTTTGAAGTCCTATATGAGAATAAGGGTGAGGTTAGATGAGACTACCATCAAGCATACTGGAAGAAAATAAGAAAAGGCATATGGATTGGTAATCGTCGCTTCAACATGGAACTGGGCCAGGTTTTTGTTACCTCATGGCTTGATTGGTCATACGTGACGCTTCTCTGCTCGCGACTCTTTCTGTGAACTGAAAGCAAGAAGTTAAACTGTGAATCGGGGAGCATGGTTAAAGGTTCTCGTGGAGAAGATTCTGCTCAAGTGGTAGATAAGTGGTTACGTGATGAGCAAGGTATGGTGTTGGGTAACACCGTAGTATGCTTCAAGGTGCATCATCATGTGGAGTAATCGTAGTTCATCAATACTACCACAAGCACTACACTAAGCAACCCTTAGAATATGGCGCATTTCGTCAGAGGATAAGAAGCATAGGAGGCAAGAAACAGGTAAGGAAGTTGATTTAGATTTGGTGGTGGTGGAGGGGTCTCCTGCTTTGGAAAAAGGGATAGCTATCAAAGAATCGCTGTTTGATTCGATGCCAACTGGCTGCCACAATCCAACTCTTTGGCGAGCTCTGAAGGGTCAGACCGCACAAAGAATGAGGTGCAATAGTTGAATTGTCGGGCTCTTGGCAACTCATGTCAATTCAAAATCTTTCACAGATCATTCGTCCTCGTCTTCATTATTTTTCTCATTGGAAACGCGAAAGAACATAGAATTACAATTGGCAATCGCGGCTTTGATGGAAAGTCAGGTCAATGTATTGGCAGAGGTGGAAATCATTTTACTTTGGAAGCAAACTGAAGGCTTGTAATTTATCGAGTTTCAAATAATTTCATTGATGTCTTAAAGGTATGTGCCAAAACAAAGTCAGGTGCAGATCGACATGTTTCTATGGTTTTCCTTAACGAATAGAATGAAGGACTCTTGGAATTTCCTTCGCTTTACATGGTAACTCTTCTTTACCTTGGTGTATCTTCGAGATTTTAATGACCTATTGTCTCCTGGTGATAAGATGGGTTTAGTTGAGCATCCTAGTTGGCTTTTTCGGGGCTTTTCTCGCAGGCTTTAACTGACAGCATTTTCCGAATTAGAGCTGGTCACCGCCCATGGGCGTAGGGAACTACCTGGTTCAGAACGGTTGGATAGGGCCTTATCGTTTGGTCGTGACTCCAAGTAGTGTATTTCCTTACTGACTTACTTTCTGTCTTTCTCCTCGATCACTCCCATTCTCTTAGAGCCGACATCTCACACAAAGCCAGTACTCATAGGTTTCGTTTGAGAATTTGCGGGTTCGTGAACAAGACTTCAATGACAGTTTAAAGAGGTGGTGGCAATCGTCCAGTGATAAAGATCAGATAGAGAGGCTATCTTTGTGTTCCGTCTCTATGGCTAAATGGGGTAGAGAATTCTCGAATATGAAAGCGAATAAAGTGTTGAAACAAAACAAGTGAGATTAAGTGGAAAGACGTATGATGCCAGAAAAGTGAGTTCTTTCGAAGTTAGAGCGCACTGATAGTCTTTGGATCAAGGAAGAAGTGTACCGAAACAACAAAGTAAAGATTTGGCTAAAGGAAGCGAGATAACACTCTCGCTATTTATCTTACACGCTTCTTCGCAAAGCAATAATCGATCTCTAAGTCAATGATGCGTATGGTAATGAAGTTTCTGACAAAGAGGCTAAGAATCTTGCAAAGACATATTTTGAAGGCCTTTTGCAACTAGTACAAGAAGTTTCAGAGTGGTGAGCTTCCACAGTTCACGAATCCTCGTGGAGGAGAATTAGTTAATCCAGGTTCTGCTTTCCTTCATGAAGAAGAATTTGATCGAGCCATGCTACATGTTTCCTGATAAAGCCCAGTGTCCGATGGCCCTAAACTCCGCATCAAGATTTTGAACTTATTAGCCCGCAGGTATCTCCAGATCAAGTACAGTTGGTTAGAAAACTTATATTTTCCTTCTAATCAATGATACTTTGTTATGTTTAATTCAAATGTAATCATATCCCCAACCTATGAAAGATCTTAAACCTATTTCTTTGCAATGTGATTTAAGCAAAATTATTGCCAAGGTTCCTTGTACTAATCGTATGAAACATATTCTATCTCAGATATTCTAGCACTCAATCCGCCTCGTTCGGACGCCGTCATCGATAATGTTATGATTGTCAGAGTTATCGCATTATACATGAATCGTAAGCAGAGAGGCAATGTAGGGGAAGTAGCATTGAAACTGGATATTAGTAAGGCCTATAATAGAGTAGATTGGAAGTTTTTGCACCATATGCTACGGGTTTTGGGGTTTGACGACAGGTGGATTAAGTGGATTATGATGTATGTAACGTCTGTTCGTTATTCTGTGCTTGTGAATGGTTCAGAGGTGAGAGTCCTATCATTCCTAAACGAGGTTTGCTTCAAGGTTGTCCTCTTTCTCCATATCTTTTTATTATTAGTGCTGAGGTTGTCGCCTTTGTCTCGTCAGCAGAAAGGCCCGGTTTGATCAATGGCAAGATGGTACGCCAGGATGCCCCGAGCATATCCCACTTCATTTTGCGGTCGATGATTCCTTCTTATTTTTTAAGAGTACGAGGAGGAAACTAGAGTGATCCATCGGATTCTCGAGTTGTATGAGTGCTATTCGTGCTGCTAAATCAATTTAAATCTGCATCATGTTTTCTTATGTAAGACACGAAATTCACCTTCGGAAAAAGGCAAAACGTAATTCGAGCAAAATCCGAATTTATTCTCTAGATCTCGGATGATGAAACTGATTTAACACGAACTCTTGCGAATCTAGCTAGTAATGCCGAATTTCACATTAATTCGAGATGGGTTTGAGTTGACACGCCGAGGCAACACGGTTCGGGTGCCGTAAAACGATTTTCAATGTGACGAAAGTCACATATAACACGTACTTAGGTGCCAAGGTAATAAAGTAGAGAAACACGAAATGGACGGTCGCAGATAGTGTCGAATGCCAAACCTTAAAAGAACGATAATCAAGTATTAATGAATTGTTTTAAGTTAGAAAGACAAAATTAAATAGTGCTTGTCTTCTTCAAATTGAACCAAAGAGAAAACGTGGGGAGGAACAGAATTGACAGTAGGTTCGCATTTGGCATTTAGAGAGAGAAGGACCTCCTTCTCTTGCGCTTTCTAATCCAACCAGCTGAAATTCCTGGTTTGTGATAAAGAAGGAAAGTCGTCATACAAGAGACCTACGCGTGGACACCGTTTTAGAAGTTTTCGACAAACTCCGTGAGGTAGGGGTTTCTCCTGTTTTGGGCTTATTCTTTATTTGGGCACTTTGCTAATGCTTGGTTTTAATAAGGTCGGAGGGGTTTGCTTTGATCGGTCCAAATTGGACCTAATTGTTATACTTCTTGAAACTCCAATGGTGCAGCCCGTGACTATCCACGGCCGAATTGGTTGTTAATTGCATTTATGTTAATGCATGCTTTGATGTGTATGAGGTCGGAAATGGTCATGAAATTCGGGTTCACTAAGGGAATCAGATTGGTGATTTGACCGAATAGTAACCGAGGGTTCTACCATCTCTCATAGTGTCTACAAAATAATATATGAATGTCAATGGTAATCAAGTTGAATCGCCAGGTTTTGATCATTAGCCCATGTGAGCTAATTTTTGATGTATGGAAATGTGAAATTACATAACATGCTCAGGTGATTTAAACTATGAATATATGCATGATGCATATTTGCATGTGTTATTGAACTGAAATGGAATTGGCATCATAGTATCTAAGGCGTAATCGGGCAACTCTAGGACGCATAGGAGAGTGTACGAGGTGATTCTTGAGAGAATGGTTTCTGAGGTCTTAAAAATAATAATGATCGGAGATAGTCCATAAGGTGTCAAAAATATCAATCATCTGAGTCTACCCAACTGATATACATCGGAGGGTAGTCCACACATAATAATAACCATTGAGTCGGCCCAATTGATATATATATCGGAGGTTGTCCACAAATAAAAAAACTAAGGTTCTCACACGTAATAGGAAGGTGGAGGAGTCAGAGGACTCCTGGATATGAGATGGCCGCCAGGGACATTCAAGTAGGATCATGCATTCGCTGAATGTGTTTATTTTGCTACTGCATATACCCTAGGGTGGAGAGTAGCCCACTTAGGTGATTCCACTATCATACATTAGCTCAAATTCCTCGTCGAGGACATTATTTTACACAAGGAGCTGCAGGAGACGGTTCATCATAGAGGTCGCTAGAAGAAAGCCGGAATGTGGCTTTGATGGTTTTGGTATGTATTAGAATGTTTTTTCATTTTAAATATATGTGTTGTGGCAAGAGTAAATCATTAACTCTTGTAACCACATATAGTTGGGATGTTTTATGAGTATTAAGGCCCAAGTGGCCGTTTTTTACTCATGTGGATGGACATATTGATAGTTGGGATATATGTTGTGAGTATAATGCGGGCCCAAGAGGGTCATTTTACTCAGATAATGTATGAGACCCCGTGTGGTCAATGTGTATATTAGGACAGGTCATATATAGGTGTTGTATTTGGGTGAGCTTCCCATGAGACTCGCCCGATTTTCATGAGCATGCCTAAAACCTCGATTATCCACTTAGCATTCCAAGTGATCGGGACGGTAGTCAAATCTGACCCCTGAATCGGGGGCCGCGCCCAGCATCGCAGCCAGGCACGGCTACCTGTGGCATATGACTTGGGCTTAGGCCATAGTCTTTGAGGTGTAAGAACATCAACACTAGGTATGGTTCGATGTAGAGTTAGGCATGAGATTACCTAGGAAATCACTGACTAAACTAGACACCGTGATGCATGTGTTTGGTGTGTTTTGTGTGATTTGATGAATTGTTGTGTGAAAAATATGCATAACATGAATTATGTGTTGTGATTGTTTGTGTGCTTAGTGATTAGCACATAGGAAAAACATGATGTGTTGGAAAAAATTTTAGGAGTTTTTACAATGTGTAAAAAACGAACAAAGAGGGAGAAATAAAATAAATTTGAATAAATTTATTTGGTTTAATGGATGAAAAAATAAAAATTTTTAATAAATTTTAAGCTTGGAACACTAGGTCTAGTGTTGATCATGAGGTTTTGAGAAATTCTGGACAAAAATGTCTAAAAAAATTAATGGAAAAAGAAAAAAAAATGAGATGAAGAAAATACTTTCTATTTTACAAGTTGTAAAATTGAAGAAAATAGACTAAAATAAATTTTTATAAATTTATTTGAGTATTCTAGAAAAAATAGGTATATTTTTTGTGTATCTTCCAAAGTAGTCAAGAAATGAAAAAAATGCACATTTTATATTTTTGGGCATTTTTCCAATAACATGTGAGAAAAATATATATATATATATATATATATATATGAATATATGTTTTTTTTTTTTTTGGGCATTTTCCAAAGAGGGCCGAAATAAAGGAAATAAATAAATAAATAAATAAAATTTTTTGAAACTAAACAAATCAAATAAAAATTGTACAAAATTTTGAAAAAAAAAATGAAATTTTCGAAAATAAACTTTTTGTGGAAAAAAAAAATGATTAACATGTGAAATGATTGTCCCGCATGCTTGTAAATGTAGGGACATAGAATATGAACGGTATATTCTGAGTATGATTAGTGTTCCTGTGGTCGCGCTTATGCCTTAGGGATACCGCATTGTATTTAATCTCTGCTATTTAAACTCGTAGATGGCTAGTAGAGAGGACGAGACGTATGGCGCTCCACCGGGTCACCGGGGTCGCACCACCGACATTTGACCAGCCCACCGTTGTTTGACGCAGCTCCTCAGAGAGGTCAGAGAGAGTTTCGCGGCTGCTATCGCACAAGCTAGTATAGCAGGTAGTCCCAGTAACCTCTAGAGGTGCAGAGCGTATCATCCTCCGACATTCATAGGGGGAGGAGATCCGATGGTGGCAGACCATTGGTTTACGCAGATAGAGAAGGTGTTAGAGGCTAGGGAGATTAAATTCTCCGACGCGACCGGACAGACCAGTCAGCTTCCAACTGTGAGGGTGAGGCCCAAGCATGGTGGGAAGCGGCGCGACCTCTTTACACCTGGGAGGCGATGATATGGCTCTAATTTCGTGAGCTATTCACGGAAAGTACTTTCCAGAGACTGTGAAGGCTTAAGAGTTCCTAGAGCTGGAAGCAGGGAGCGATGACTGTGGATGGATTGCGACTAGTTCACACTGGGGCCCGATTTGTCGATGATTACGTGGGCCATGGGACTTAGCCAAGGTTAGGGAGATTCGAGAATGGGCCGGTTGGGTCCATTCGAGATAGGATTATAGGACTTCGCCATGTGATATGGACTCCATGGTTGGGACAAACTCGACCATGAGAGTCGGGGCTTCGAGGTTGAGACCTTGTAGGAGCTCTCAGATGTGAGTTCTCCCTAGGATTAGGCGAGAATAGGATGATATGTCTCAAGGTGAAGTTGAGATCTCGGACTCTACCTACAGTGGACCCGAGGATCATGGACATGTCAGCCACGCCATCCTCGTGGGATGGATCGCTGACGCTCATGTGGTCGCGATCGACGGTGGAGTTTAGGGAGGGCTTACCGTTTACACGCAGTGACGCACTCGTGGCGGTATTTCAGGACAAGCATGATATGTTACCCCAAACAAAGATAATGGTCCGTGTGTCGTGGACACTACGGGTTAGCTAGCAAGCCCCACTCGGGATGGATCGCGGTGAGACCGTAATTCTTAGATCCATCCCGGAGTAGTTTGGCTAGCACGAGGATCGTTCCTGATTAGTTACCTGATTGCCTCCGCATAGGATATAGACTTGCATCGAAGTTACACTCCCCGGTACTTCACCATCTCTATGACTGGGATAGATGGCACTCAGTTGAGTTGTGTGGAACTCAAAGTCCAAGCACAGAGCTATTGGACAAGGGGGTTCATTAGACCGAGCATTTCTACCATGGGCGCTTCTGGGCTCTATTTAAGAAGAAAGACAAGACCCTTCGACTATGCATTGACTACAGTCAGCTGAACAGGGTTACGATCAAGAATCGGTACCCATTAATGAGATTGATGATTTATTTGATCGGCTGAGAGCGTGAGTCTACCCAAGATGCACTCGCGACCGGTTACCATCAGCTGAGGGTTAAGGAGACAGATATCCCTAAGACAACGTTTAGGACACGTTATGGACACTTTGAGTTTACGGTGATGCCCTTTGGATTGACGAATGCGCCAGCAGCATTCATGGATCTCATGCATAGGATATTCCAACCCTACTTAGATCAATTTGTCGAAGTCTTCGTGGATGACATTCGATCTACCTCAGTCAGAAGGAGCATGAGTATCACTCTGAGGATCGCTTAGCGTTTGCCAGAGACCATCGCCAGGACGCCAAGTTCAAGAAGTGCGAAGTTCCGCTAATGAGGTGAGATTTTGGACACGTAGTCGCATCAGCGTGTCGCTGGACCCAAGAGAAGGTTGAGGCCGATGAGTCGGATCGTTTGGCACGCGGTGAGATTCACGAGGATTTCTCCCGTATAGAAGCACCTATGACGCGGTTGACCCGTAAGGAGGTCAAGTTTGATTGGGATGACCGATGTGAGGAGGCATTCCAGGAATTGAAGAGGAGACTTACTTCAGCTCCCATCTTGATAGTCCCGGACAGGGGATAGGGGTACACAGTGTATTGTGATGCCTCGAGGGCCATGGGATGTGTTTTGATGCAGTCTGGGAGGGTAGTAGCTTATGGTTCTCGTCAGTTGAAGAATCACGGCGCACTACTCCCACACATGACATGGAGTTGGCGGTCGAGTTCTCGCTTGAAGATTTGGCGCCACTACTTACACGGCGAGGAGTTCGAGGTGTACTGCACTACAAAAGTCCGAAGTATATTTTTACCCAAATGAGACTCATTATGAGGCAACGCAGATGGATGGAGTTCCTGAGATTATGATTTCACTTCGGGTAATACCATCCCGTAAGGCAAATGTGGTGGTCATGCACTCCGGGCCGGAAGTCACGCAGGAGCCGCTAGCTAGTATAGCTTCTCGGGAGTGACGGATGCCTCTAGACCGTGACGCTTGGGCTACGCACAATGAAAGCGCACTCGTGGTACCTGGGAGTTTGGTTACACCGTCATGGAGCGTAGTGATCGAGTCCCAAAGGGCAGGACGCAGTAGATAGTGTCCATCAAAGGACCTGCATACAAAGACGTGACGAGGATGGACCGCTCACGCTAGACGTAGTCTTCGGTATAGAGGACGGGTAGTGGCTCCCCATTCACTCAACTTGAGAGAGGATTCTCGTGGAGTTTCACTGCTTCGATTCATCGTGGCATCCAAAAAAGGTACCGAAGATTTACTCAGATCTTCACAGCCAGATATTGGAGGATGAAGAGACACGTATGGGACTTTGTTCGACCATTGTCTCACGTGTCGTAAGAGGTTACGGAGTACCGTGGCTGCCAGAGCTCATCACCATCGAGGTGGTCAGTGGAAGGAGCACCACGGCTGACTTTGTGACCCACTTGCCACCTAAGCAAAGCAGAGGCATGACCCTGCATGGGTGATAGTGGACCTACCACGGTCGCATTTTCTAGCCAGGCGGATGACCTTTCGCCTAGAGATTCCGCCGTTGTACATTCGGGGAGAGATAAACCGCCTACACGGAGTACCAAAGATCCATAGTGCCTGATAGGGACCTCGAGGTTACGACGCACTTTTGGAAGAGTTTCCAAAGGCTACGGCACACCTACCGACGATGAGTGCATTTTCCACCCTCGGGACGGATGGTCCGTCTGTAGACTATATGTGTGTTGGGGAGGACATGGGCCAAGCAGCATGGGTCCTGGATCATCAGGGTAGCTAGGAAGAGCACTTGCCCTTAGTGGAATTCGCCTACAACAATAGTTATCAGGCGAGTATACAAATGGCACCATATGAGGCATTGTATGGGAGGCCATGTAGATCACCATTATGTTGGACCGAGGTAGGAGAGCCCCATCACCTGGTCCCGATTCGTTAGGGAGACACCCGAGAAGTCGAGCTTGGATACAACAGCTGCTTTCTCTCACCCGCCAGCCTACGTAAAGCTATGCAGATGTACGACGGTCGACCCTTGAGTTCCGAGGTTGGGGATCATAGTTTTCAGTGCGATGCCTAAGAGAGGAGCGCTGGCCAGTTCAAGCGGGAAGCTATCACCGAGATTCATTGGGCCTTCGAGATACCGAGGATAGGAAGTAGAAGGCACTCCGCTATTTTACCGCCAACATGTCGTGTCCACGAGGTGTTTACCGCCTCCATGCTCCTAAGTATACGCCAGATCCGCTCATGTAAAGGATCGGGGATGATCGAGGCTGACACCATGACCTTCGAGAGGGACCGTAATGTGTTTTGATAGCTGATCGCCTTACACGCAAGACCGTGAGGCTAGTGAGGGTGCTATAGTAGCACTATGGGGTGGAGGAGTCCACGTGGGAGCGAGACACGATATGGTCACATATCCCTTCTCGCTTATAATACGTATTTAGTTTAGTCGCTTAATAATTAAATGATTCAGTTTACATGCATGGTAGAATGCATGTTGCATATGCATGTGAGTGATGTGGGATTGTTCGTAATTTCGAGACAAAAATTCCTTTTAAGGTGAGTGGGAGAATAAGACCCGAGAAATTCCAATTTCTGGAAAAATGGCAAAATCGTAATTTCGATCAAAAATCCTAAATTTATTCTCTAGATCTCGGATGATGAAATGGATTTCACCGTTAGAATCGTCTCGCGAAATCTAGCTAGCACGTCGAATTCCGAGACAATCGAAGTTGACACGTTTTTCGAGGCATCGTTCGGGTGCCGTAAAAAGATTTTCGATGAGAAGAAAGTCACATATAACACATACTTAGGTGCCATAAGTGGCATAAGTAGAGAAATGATGAAAATGGACGGCCGAGATAGTGCCGAATGTCAAAACTGGGAAAAGAAGGACATAATTGGTATTAATGAAATTGTTTTAAGTTAGAAAAAGACAAATTTTGAATAGTGCTTGTCTTCTTCAAATTGAAACAAAGAGAAAACGTGGGGAGAGAAGAAATTGACAGTAGGTTCAGATTTGGCATTCTAGAGAGAGAAGGTTCTCATTCTCTCTAGGTTTTCGAGCAATCCAACCGTCGGAATTCGTCGGGACAAGAAGGAAAGCTGCTCTACGCAGAGAGACCTACGCGTGGACACCGGTTTTAGAAGTTTTCGACAAACTCCGTGAGGTAGGGGTTTCTCCCTACTTGGGTTTTATTCTTTATTTAAGTACTTTGTTAATGTTTGAGTTGAATGAGGCCATGAGGGGTCGCTTGGATTCTGGCCCCAAATCTAACTCGAATTGTTATAATTTTTGAAACCCAAATGGTGCAGCCCGTGGCTGTCCACGGCTGAATTGGATTGTTAATTGTGCATTTATGTGTTAATGCATGCTTTGATGTGTATGAGGTCGGAAATGGCCATGAAATTCGGGTTTACTAAGTGAACCGATGATTGGTGATTTACCGGGAATGATAACCGAGGGTTTCACTATTCCCAAGAAATAGTGTTCACAAACAATTTTGTGTGAAATGTGTTTGGTCGAAAACGTTGAATCGTCAGAGTTTGATCATTGTACCCATGTGAGCTAATTTTGATGTATGGAAATGTGAAATTACATAACATGTTTGTGTGATTTAAATTATGTGAATATATGCAATACGATTATATATTTGCATGTGTTATCGAACTGAAATGGAATCTAGAATTATGGTATCTGCTATGCACTGGGGCACCCTAGGAAGATAGGAGTGAGTGCATGAAGTGATTCTTGAGAGAATGGTTTCGGAGGGTTGTTTAAAAATAATAATGATCGGAGGGTAGTCCATATAAAAATAAAAAAAATATCAATCATCGGAGTCGGTCCAATTGATATACATCGGAGGGTAGTCCACACATAATATCAATCGTCGGAGTCGGCCCAATTGATATATATATCGGAGGGTTGTCCACAAATAAAAACTAAGGTTCTCACACGTGGCTTAGGCAGTGAGGAGCTGGGAGACCTTAGATATGAGATGATCGCTAGACATTCAAGTAGGATCATGCATTTGCTTGAATGTGTGTTTATTTTTTGGAGCATTGCATATGCACTTAGGTGGAGAGTAGCCCACTTAGGGTGATTCCACTACTGAGCATTAGCTCACCCGCTGAGGATACCATTTTACAAAGTACATGGAGCGTGCGAGGAGACTCGGGCTTCATCATAGAGGCCGTTTTTTAGAAGAAAGTTTCGAATGTGGCTTTTGATGGTTTTGCATGTATTAGAATGTTTTTCATTTTAATATATGTGTTATAAGAGTAGATCATTAACTCTTGTAACTATGATATAGTTGGATGTTTTATGAGTATTGGTTATGGCCCAAGTGGTCGCTTTACCTATGTGATGGATTATATTGATAGTTGGGATATATGTTGTATATAATGCGTGGGCCCAAAAGGTCATTTTTAATTTCTAAGATAGTTGTATATGAGACTCTGTGGTGTCATTGTGTATATCGGGGACGTGTTATATATAAGTGTTAGCATTTGGGTAGAGCCCCCATACAAAGGGAGACTCTTCCTATTTTCATGAGTGGCGCTGCAACCCGACATCCACTAGTATTCCGTGGGCTGACAGTAGTCAACCCACCCGAATTGGGGCCACATCTCTAACGTCCGAACTAATGCTGTACCGAGGTTAATGCATGTACCGGGAGTTACTAATGGTATTAACATGGGTAGGTACTGGGTTTACCTTCGTTGATTGGTAGATCCAAACGTGCTACTTTTAGCTACATCAAAGACACAATTTGGAAGAGGATCCAAGGGTGGAGAAACAAGTTGCTTTCTCAGGCGGGCAAAGGTGTGTTAATTAAATCGGTTGCTCAGGCTATCCCAACATATAGTATGAGTGTATTTCTTTTGCCTGTCTCTTGGCCAGATGAGATTCAAAATGATGAATTCAATGGTGGGGTTCGAGTTCAGGGAATGGGAAAGGGATTAGATGGCAAAGCTGGGCTAGACTAGCTCGTGCTAAGGAATTGGGCGGCATGGGTTTCTGTGATTTACAGGTGTTTAACTTTGCTTTATTGGGAAAGCAAGGGTGGAACTTCATTCATAACCCCAACATTTTGCAGCTCATGGCTATCTCTCGCCATCACCGAAGTAATCCGAAGCTTTGCTCGCGGCGTTCGAGCGCCAAAGAAGTTGAAGTCAATAGGGGTACTCGATGGAGAGTGGGGATGGTAAATCCATTAATGTACAGGGATGCCTGGTCTATGATTTGCCCGGTTTAGGTCGTAACTAACTGCTTCGGCCTTGAAAACTTAAAGGTTTCGTGACCGTTGTTAGATGCAGAAGAGGATGGATTCTGATCCGTTCACTTATCTTTGAGAATAAATGTTTTCTCGCTATTTGTTCAATTCCATTAGCAAAATCAGACCTCCGACTACCGGGACGTGGCATTATTCAAATAATGGTTTATATACGGTAAAAATCATGCCATAGAATGTTGACGGGTAGCCATCATGAAACCGAATCTAGGTTATATGTCTCTAGTTGGAAGAAGTTATGAAATTATTTCTTCCCTAAAATAATTTCTTTTTATGGCTGCCTTGTACGCTGCATTCCCGCTTCGCTAGGATCATTGATAAAGGGTATGAATTTGCCAACTTATCAGGTGTTGTGCGGGCAGGGACCGAGCATTACCGTGCATCTATTCTATGATTGCCCGTATCGCCGTGTCGACTGGTCGCTAAAGTGTTTAAACCGACATTGACCACCGGCGACCCCCGTTTGGTTGCTAAAGGATTGATGATTCGATCCCGATGTAATGTGTTCTGTGAGCAATGATCTTATGGTATGTATGGAGCAACAAAACCGTAGCTTGGGGAGAACTCTTACTACCGCGCAAAGGAAGCAGGAGCCGGGTATGTGTTTCTAGGATTACGCTGAGCCCGTGGCCGGTGCATCTTTCCTACTGCTTCGTGCTCATGGACTCTCTAATCCTGTCCCTACTTTAGAGGCCATTGGAAGTGCAATCTAGATGCAGCCTTGTTTCATGATCAACTATAGGTTCGGGGTATGGTGATGCAAGAATGATGGCCAATTTTTATGCATGCAAGACGCGCATGCCATTATCCCGTAGTGTCAAAGAAGTCGGCGCATTACACTCCGCGAGGCCCTTCTTTCGGGGCTTTATCTTTGGAAGTTGGTTGATACGAGCTTTGGAAATGTATTCTCTTTATTAGTTGTTAATGCTTGTCTTCACACTCTTTAGACCGTTCAATATGGCTTTAATTTCGGATTCAGGTGTCTTAGAGGTAATGGTAATTACTCTATCTGGTTTGTAAAGAAAGCAAACAAGTGTGCCTATGTTCTAGCTAGACATGCTTGTTTCAACGCTTAGTCTCTACGTAGTCTTTTGTCATCCCTTCGCTGGAGGAGGATTCTTCTCGATGACATCTATTTAATGAAGGTTCTTCATTGGCTTATCAAAAAAAAAAAAAAAAAACTAAATTTAAAGTATTTTCGTAGCATATTTTCTGAGGTTTTTTTATATGAAATAGATAATCGAATATAATAATAAAATTCTAAAAAGAAAGTTTTTATAATTTGATATATTTATAGCAAAATCTTTATTTAAAATTCTTAAAAAATTTAAAATATATCCATCATTTCAAGAAAGAATCTATGGCACTAGTGCCAAAGAAAGTACACATAGATATCGCGGTTTCAAGACACGATTTCAACAGAATGTCAGGTTTCAAACACGATCCTCAATGTAAAATTGTCAGGTTCTCAAACACGATTTCAGCCAGAAAATTTGTGTCAAGCCTCCAAAACACGATTCTGCTGCAAAACATTACGTTCCACGCTTTTTAATAGTAAATAATGCAAAATTCTAAAGTTGTGTTTCACACACGCATTTCAACAGAAAATTCTCAAGTCGCGCTTCAAACACGACGTTAAAATTGAAGTCGCGCTCTTCAAAACACGCATTTCGTGATAAACTTGTCAGAAGTTTTAAAACACGATTTCAATGTAAAATTCTGAAGTCGTGTTTTGAAGACAACATTTTAGTGTAAAATCCTTTTATTTCTATTGATTAAAAAAATCTTCTTTTTTTTTAATATTTGCATATATGTGGCAGCTACTTCATACTTACGTCGTCAAATCTACCATAATTCCCTAAATATTCTTTTAACTCTAATATTTTAAAAATTATTTTTTAAAATTATTTTTTTAAAAAATCCCTGGGAACTGGGAACTGGAAACTGGAAACCACCTATGCTAGATAGGTAATTGCGTTTAACTTTAAATTGACGAAAAAGTTATTTAATCATATATGATGATGCACCTTTCCAGTTTCCAATCAAATGTGTAAGTGGATTCCAACGGCTACGATCCCACCGCAGCTTTTAAGGTCCATGGTAATAATATAAATGATTGGGGTTTAATAAAATCACATCTTCGTTCAAAATGCTATATAGATTTATATAAATTTAAATTATTTTTTAAATATTTTTGTAATTATTTATATAAGTACATGGACACATGTATTAATTAATTGAAAAATTATGTACAATAATTTTTATAAATATTATTTAATAATTTTTTTATATTAAGAGTAGTATTTTAATGTTTAAAAATTGTGTGAATGTGTATTTTAAGAAGGCAACTTTTGGAAAATAATATAAAATTACTTTTGAAAAGAATGATATGAAATTGTTTAAACTATGTTAGAAACTATAACCTAAAAGTTATAAAATAGTGGTACCAAATTATTAGACATTTGCAACTATAATTATCAATTCTCAAAAATATAAAATTTTCAAGGGTGAACCAATTATAAATTTTGTCACATATTAAAGTATTTCTTGCTACCGACAGAAGAGTTGTCGTAAATAATAAAATATTTATAAGACTAATCTCAATAAGAACAAATAATACGGTGATTATTACTATCTTTCTATCGTAAGAATATATACCAACATAGGGTGCAATGCAAATAATATACCTTTTGGTGACCAACCCATAAGTGATCTTAGATTATAAGGTATTTTGTGATCATTTTTACCATTGTTCACAAAATATTATACTTTTAGAGACGCATTCCAATATTTCTCATAGATTATAACTTTTTTTAGACTAACATAAGATTCTTCACAATTAATATACTCATTTATGACCAATCAATAAGTGGTCGGATATTATAAGATATTTTGCAACTAAAATTACTAGTCCTCACAAAATATGAAATAATAGGTTGCAAGTTATAATATATACGACAATTAATATACTCATTTATGACCAATCAATAAATGATCGGTTATTTTAAGATATTTTACAACTAAATTACTAGTTCTCACAAAATATAAACTTCCAAGGACAAGTTACAATAAATTTTATATATTATACTATTTTCTATGACCAATATAAGATTTATCATAAATAATAATTCATTTTCCAACTAAACAACAATTGGTCGCAAGTTATAATATATACAACCAAAAAAATTGTAGCAGTAGATAAATTGTTGGTCATAAATAAAATTTAAATTGACTATTTATTAAAATTATCCACCAATTATTAAAGTTCATCTTAAAAAATTAGTACCAATGACTCGTTTAAACTAGTCCTAAGAACTTTGGATGCAGAAAACCAAATTTCTTATAGTGTATATGTATAGCATCTTAACATATTAATAAAATTAAAAATACTAAAAATATTATTACCATTATTTAAAATATTTTATTATATTTAATCTATTTTATAATTAAAATAGAATATATAAAATTAATAATTAAAAAATAGATTGATGATAGTTGTTCTTTTAAAATATGCTGATTGATTTTAAAAATATTATGTATGGATTTTAAAGATTTTAGAATATTTTGGGAAGATTAGAAAATATTTTAGGAGTATTTTAAAATATACATTTTTCCTTTTCAAATATGGCTTTTTCTAAATAGACAAAGTCAACTACTTTGGCTTAGAAAATTTTATAAATTCATAAATAAGTCATGTCAAAAAAAAAAAAACAAATAAATGGTCTAAATTCTAAAAGCAAATTGCTTTTAGAAAAAAGCCAAAAAATCAAATGCCACTTAGTAAATGTATTAAAGAAGAGGTTCCAAAAAGGTAACCTAAAAACCAAGAGAGAACACTACAAGAAAAATGGTTTTCATTGATAGATAATTCCTTACTTATAAATAAAGTACAAGTCACGTTATAATGATTGAATACAATAACACATATATGAGCATCTGAAAGTTACCTTGACATATGTTCAATTTGGGAAAACAACATTGACATATGATAGGCTTTTAAGTGATGTTTAAGGTTAAAATGCATTTGTTATTAACACATTCTTTAATGTACGTAAAGATGTATTTAGCTTTCCTTATTTACTTTCAAACCTAACTTTTATGGAATTTCTCTTTTCAAAACATCATTCAATGTTACATTACTGGTAATTGATTCAAAGGATCCTGAGACATATGGTTTCGCATGATACACAAAATATATTAAATTAAGAATTTTAAAAATTTTAAAAGAGCTTATAAAATTATCACAAAATCAGTATAATCACATAAATTAAAAAATTAATATATATATATATATATATATATATATATATATATATATATATATATATATATATATATATATATATATATATATATAAACATTAAAATATATAATTGAAATTTTTTATTTTGTAAATATTAAATAAAAAAATCAAATAAATTTATTTTTGTAATAATATTACTTGAATTGAATATTTATTTAAATAAGCATAATCATACTTAAAAATATAAATATAAATTTTTACCAACATATTTTAAATAAAACCATTATAAAATATTAACTTAAAATAAATGTCTTTTTCTAAAACACCCCACTTCCCTCCTTCTTCGAGAACCCCCTTCCTCTCTCTGTCTATGCTCTATCTCTCCTAATAAACCCGCCTTCTCCCTTGTTACTTTTTTCCTCTCTCCCCGACAAGGCCCTCACCCTCCTCTTTATCTCTCTGCTTTTCTCCCCCTCAACTTCTAGCACTTTCTCTCTCTACTCACCCTCTCTCTCTTCTATGGAAACTGACAAAATACTCTTACCAGACAACAAACACCCCTTTATCATTAAACCGATTTCTCCGATACCGACCACAGAGGTGGATACGAGTCTCTTCAAAACCCTAACCCTTGGTAAGTTCAATAATCTATGCCTTAATCGTATTTGTCTCTGTGTGTGTATGTGTATTTTTTCATATTTTCTTCAAATTCGCAATGGAGGAAAGCCTGTGTGTTGTATTTCATAAAGGTTTGGAAGTATCTAATCACTAGTTGTATTTCATAAAAGTTCGAACCTCACACCTTACAAGAGAAACCCAAAAGAAGAGCAAAGTGCCTCAAAAAAACACACTAAGCCCGACTAAAACATGCAAGACTTCGTGATAAAAAAGTTTTATTTTTATTTTTAAGAATAAACAATAAGTATTTTATAGAATATCTTTTAGTTGTTTTTAATTGTTTTTTAGGACTATTCTAAAAAATAATCATACAAATTATAGAATGGACAACACATGACATAAAATTATTATTAAAATATATCTAAAAATATTAAGAATAAGTTTAAAACAATTTAATTTTCCAAACATATTTTTTAAATAAATATTGCTAATTTTTTTCACAATTATTCCAAAAGTTACCGAACACACTATTAAACTTTCTTTTAGGCATTATTATTTTTTGAACACTTTAGGCATTATTTGACAAAATCCACTCAAGTTAAAAACACATTTCCACTCTCCACAAAAATGTTTCAAAAAGTCGTTCCTTAAAACTTAAATTTTAAACTATTTTAGAAAACAGTGACCAAAATCATAAAAGTTTTCCTTGGTCTCATTTTTGACAAAACTCCTTTTTATTTTAGTAAAACAACTCAAACTTTTTTGAATTAAAAAAATTAATTACTTTTTAAATAAAAATAAGAAAGGAACTTTTTAAATAAAAATATAAAAAGGTACAAATATGAGAATTATTTCAATTTCCATATTAAATTTTTTGAATTTCACCCATTCATCTTTTTCCGACGTCCACAATAACCAAGAGTTTGTTTGTTTCTTGTTTTTGAAAATTGTTCTTAAAAACAATATTTGAAAACAATAATGCTAAAATCGTTCTTATTTTTTAAATTCTAATGTTTTCTATGTTATTTGTGTTCATTAAAAAAAAAAACTGACAACCAAACGCTGCTCACTATGTTTTTCTTTGCTTTCAACAAAACAATTTTCAAAACAAAGAAATAATCATGTCTTCTTTTCCTCGAATATTCTCAGTAGCCATATAACAAAACATTAACAAAAGAAAAAGAAAAAACAATAAGTTCTGAAATGGAGAGGCTTTCACTGGGTAGAACATTGTATAAAGTTATAAACTCTCAGGTGCCATGAGGAACTACACAAGGAAGTTTTGTTCTTAAATATTAAGAAACAGAGAATAAGATACGACAAATGAGAAATTAATAATATACAAAGACTCTCTTATCCCATTATTTTCTCTTTAAATCAATGAATTATTATATAAACATGTGTCTGCCTAATACTAATACATAATCACAAATTCTGCTTCAGCAGCAGATGACCTGGGTATCTTGAATTGTTTCTAGAGGAAATGAGAAGCCCCGAATCACTCCTGCATAAAATGTGACGCCCGATCCCTGTGCACCATTGACTCACCGCCAACCCGCGGAACACAAGCTTTACCGCCGAGTTACCCGGGACGTCACTTCAAAAATCGGCGTAGTCTCCTTTGTACGGAGCTCTACCTAATTACAAACCCGCATATAACCCGTCCTAAGCAACCCAATATAACCACAGCGATAAAATACGATAAAACGGTAATCTGGGCCCATACTACAATATCCATAAAAAACATATCAACTATATCCCATGGGCCTCTAAGAGTTAGTAAATTACTTCCAAACAACATATATCAAAATTAGAGAATTCTAATACATGTGGAAAATCATCAAAGCCACACCCGAGCTTTCTTCAAAACTCAACCTCTAGGACGAGCCGTCTCTCACGCCTCCCCGAGACCAGAAATAAAAAGGACGACTGGGTGAGCAAAGCCTGCAGAGGAGAATCACCCTGCTGGCTACTTCACCACCCAAGTCAGCAAAGGTAACGTCTAAAGTAAACACACATTCAAGCAAAATGCATGATCCTACCGAATGTCTACATGACCAACTCAAACTCCGGAACCACCGACTTCACACTCCGCCTAAGCCTCGTATGAGAATATTTGTCTTAATAGCGAACAACCCTCCGATGTGCATATATCAAATGGGCCGTCCGACGATTGATATTATTTGTTTGTTGATCACCTCCGACGAATATCAATCAGTCGCTTCCGACGATCGGGATATTTTTGGCTTTATGGACTACCTCCCATAATTAATATTATTTTAGACTACCCTCCGAACCATTTTCTACCATCTCATGTAATTAACTCCTATACCCTAGATGTTCCAAAGGCATATGGAATGCATGTATGCCAATTCCAATACAGTTTAATCACATAAAAATATATAAATATGAAATATAATTCGCATAAAAAATTAAATCACACAAACATGTTTGTAATTATCATTTTAAACATCAAAATTAAATTTCACTTTGACTAATGTTCAAACATACACAATTCGATTCGACCATTTAACCAAAACACATAATTTCACGAAAATACATTTCGTGTCACTATTCCTAGGAACAAGAAAAACCCTGTGGTTTACTGCTCCAACACTCAACAAATAATCGGTTCACCTGCGAACCCGCATTTCCCACCCGCCACTTCCAGCCTCAAATCCAATCAATACATGACTAACACCAAAACACACAAATTTCACACCAACATCAGCCATGGAGCAGCCACGGGCTGCTCCATTTTGTTTCAAAATTTTATATTAATTCGGTCCCAAGGTTTGGGACCGATCGAACGGCCCCTAATGGCCTCAATCGACTCAAACATTTGAAAAACACTAAAAATTGGAATAAAACCCAAGTAGGGAGGTAACCACCTCTCGGAGCTCACAAACTCACAATCCCGAGTCCACGCTGCAGCCTACCCTCACAGAGGAACGTTTTCTTCTCGCCCGAAGACCGCCGACGGCCTGGGATCTCCCGATATTCCCAGGAGAGAAATCTCCTCTAAAAAAGCTCTCAAAAAATGAAGCCACCCGCATCTCCGTAAAAATGACCCCCACGCTTTTTTTCTTTCGCTTAATGTAAGGAGAGAAGCGGACTATTCTCTATTTTGTCCTTTAGTGACTTAAAATCAAATTCCGCACGGTCATTACGTCCCACTGCACTGATATTCTATGACTATCTCGACCAGCCCATTTTCATTATTTACTCATACCACTTAGCAGATAGTGAAAGATTGCAGCAGACAAATGACTTTCACGCATCGAATTCATTTTTACTAAGACCCGAAACGCGACGTCTCAAAAACGCAATATCTGACCGTCTCTAATATTACGAAATTTTACGGGCACTAGATTTCTCATGTAGATGATTCCAATCCAGAAAAACCCATTTCGTCATCCGAGATTTAGAGAATTACTACGATTTAATCGAAATTACAATTTATTACGATTTGTCTTTTTCCCTAATCCTAAATTTCGTCTTACATAAAATTTTCAATAGAGTATTGCATCGCCTCCCAGATTACATTTCCAACCCACTTGCGTATTTCAAGTCTTCGATCAATTTCTAGTTTGCAACCCAAGTAAAATAGTCTATGTCACTGTCTATCCTCCTATATCGAAAAATGCATATGTAGGAACAAGGTAATCAAGAACTATTTGTTTTTCTAGCTACCAAAACAATTCGATGGTATAAATGTTCTCCTTTATCTTTGCTTTGGAATGTGGTTGGTCTTCTTGCCTACCATTCAAATTTGTATTTTATTTATTTATTCAATAAAATTGTGAAAGGGTGGAACTACGTATTTATCTAATTATTATTTATTTTTATCTATTCATTTATGATGAATTATCTATTTAGGTACATAGATGTTCATTTTTTGCTAATTATCTATTTATTTATTTATCATTTAATTATTCATTTATCGCGCAAGCAAAGGAAGTGATGATTACGTAATATCTTGTTTTATTTATTTATCTATTTATTATGATAAATTGAAACACTCATATTTCTAGTTTTATAGAGAGAATCATTGTTGGTCTCTGTTGCCTCATTAATAAATGTTTCATTTTCGCTCGCTGAAGAATCTTGTTAGTAGAATAGCTTGAGCTGCTCACAAAAACAAAAAAGAAAACAAAATCGATTATTAGCTCTTTCATCATTTGGGCGTTCTTTTTTGTTTTTTGAGAGTAAAGAGCGTAAGATATAGTAGGTTATTTTTTTTCATTTTTCATGTAAATCTCAAAATAGTCTTTAAATTGGATATAAGCTTTATAAACTAGCATGCAAGATAGTATATTGCCACAACTCGCCTCGGGCGATGTTTGTTTAGGGATCTTACTGGTCAAACTTAGCCAAATTAAAACATAATGATGCACTGAGACTCAAAAAAATACCAAGACCTCTCCTTCCATGGATAATGGATCGCAGGCCACTCATTGTTGAGAAAATACCAACTTCCTAATATGAACCAATTTCAAGAATAAAAATTGTAATAAATAGGTTAGAAGTTGTTTGGTTTCTTTTATTGTTAATGTCTGAAAAATAGTAGTTTGCTATGTTACAAAGTATTTTAAATAATTGTTGTAGTATCTACAATTTTTTGCGATTCTTTACCTTTACTGTAAAATAGATCCATTTACAGTCCTTTGTTTTTTTGCCAACACGTTATGCTTTTAGTTTTGGAATGGAACCACGGATGCAGCCTTCGATTTTGAGACCATGCCACAGTATGCCCGGGCGTTGCCGGCTCGATTCACAATGGAAGATCGCTGTTTTGCACAGAGAGAAGAGAAGTTCTCGCACCCCGACAATAATTTAAAAATTGATTGGTCGAGATAAACATTCTCTCAGCATGCTACAGAATCACAGTACATATATCTTCTCATTGCCGAATGTTTTTTCCTAAGCAAACGCATTTTTTGCCTACGGTAAATACGCCGCTGATAACGGAGCGCAAAGACAAAAGAAATATTGTCCAAGATGATCAATTTACTCATCAGTTTATACAAATTTTACGATGAGCTTAACATGTCATTTTTTTTAAAAATATTTTAATGCTTAAATCCTTAGAGTAGTCAATTTGGTTATGTTATATCAAATGTGATGGTTAGTGGGGTTCCTCTTTTAGTTTTACTTCTTAATTGGGCAGCGGTTAGTATCTCTTAGAGCATATTTCAGTTTTACTTCTTAGGAGATACAAACCGTTGCCCAATTAAGAACTAAAACTGAAAGAGGAACCCCACTAACCATCACATTTGCTATAACATAACCAAATTGACTACTCTAAGGATCTAAGCATTAAAATATTTTAAAAAAAAATGACATTTAAGTTCATCGTAAAATTCGTATAAACTGATGAGTAAATCAACCATCTTGATAATACTTCTTTGTCTTGCATCCATCTCACAGTTTAAGTGTATTTCATAGACAAAAAAATAAATTTTCTTTAGGAGGAAAAATACCCAAAGTTCATACGAAGATATATGCTCTGCTCCTCATACATCTGGGCGAATGCAGATCTGCATCGTCAAAGTTTTGCCGAATTATTATCGAATGCGAGCCTCTCTTCCCCTCGTACAAAACACCTTGATCTTCGCTATTTGAAGTCGGGATTCGCTTAACACCCGAATACACTTGTGCGGTCTCAAAATCAGAAGATAAATCCCATGGTTCACCCCAAAGCTAAAGACTGTGAATACGCTCACAAAACAAAAGATTTGTAAATGGATTCATTTTTTGCAATAAAAATTAATGAATCACATAAAAAAAAAATATTATATGATACTCAAAGAATTATTTTAAGAACACTTTTAAACATAAACCTACCTATTATTCCAAAAGACATTGAAAACAATAAATTAAACAATATTCTAATTTTCATTTTATTTTTAATTTGTTTTTATTCTAAATAGTTTTTATAGTTTAAGGCAGGCTAAGATTTCTCAACAATGAGAATTAGTAACCGATGCTTCAACATGGAAAGGAAAGTCCTAAATTTTTTTGTTTTGAGTCTCAATTTTTATCCATTATGTTTTAATTTGGCTTCTAAGTTTATTATTAAAAAGATCCTATACAAACACATTTAGGGTCGAAGAACTCCCCAAGTTCATACTAACTTGCATCCCATTTATAAAGCACTATATGTGAAATTAAAACCTTGGTTTGGTTACAGGAAAATAGAAAAAAAATAACCATAATATATCTCACATTCTTTTACTCTCAAAAAATCAAAAGAACCTTAGATGATGACGAGCTAAAATTCGTAATAATCGTTTTGTTCTCTCTTTATTTTGTGAGCATCCAAACAATTCTACCAAACTAGAAGTTGATTCACTGAACTAGAAAAGGAAACATTTATTAATGAGGCTTGACTAAGAGTTAACAAATAGTTCCTTTGATAAAAAATTAGTATATGAGTGTTTAATTTATCATAATAAATAGATAAATAAATAAAACAAGATATTACACAATCATCATTTCATTGCCACAATAAATGGATAATTCATGATCATACATAAATAGATAATTCACCAAAATTAACATCTATATACCTAAATAGATAATTCATCATAAATGAATAGATAAAGAAAAGATAAAAATAAATAATAATAATAATAATAATTACGAATAAGTAAACTTACACATGCCATTAAAAGATAAATATGTTATACCTCCAAAAAAACTTACGTTAAATGCATCAAAACTTCCTTGATTATCAAATTCAAGCATGCTAGCATTCATAAGTAGGACCTACAGTACTCTTCTATGGTTGTTTAACAAATAAAATGAATAAATCGGAGTTGACAGTGGCCCTAAAACAGAACATTGTTATGATGTTATAGTCATGAATTTGAGTTTGATACTAACAAGTTTTTCTTTCCCATGGCTCTTAAATGTATTGATAGATTTGATCATTATACTCTTGAAAAGATGTGTTAATACTTTAACTTGGGTTACAAGTTTATTCGTGATATTCAATTGGGGCTACTTTTGTGACTGGCTTGACAACTAGCATGTGGTATTCGGGGTATGTTCTTTTAGTCTCTTTCCTTCTGGGTTCTTTTTATTGTGCTGAAACAAAATCTCATGCCTTAACAAGACCAAAAGTCATTCAGGTTGGGCTTGGTTTCATTCATCAGACGTAAAGTAAAGCTAACGATCAGTTATCATCAACAAACTATCCAACCTGAGAACCAAACCGATTAACAACCCTAGGACTGAGCAGGCTCTACCCAACCCACCCGATATTCTAATTTACACCCAAGTCATGTCAATGATCCATTTGTTGGGATAATCTGATAATTTACCCAATATTTCCTTCAGAGAAGGCCAAAAAATGTTTGGTTGTTGTTGTCTTTATATTTTCTGATTAAGTAGTGATCTCTGAAATTCTATATATATTTATATTTAAATTTATATATATATAAATAAATGTTCTTTTTTTTTTTTTTTGTCCATTTTGGGAATCAAACCTAGAACCTCCCATAACCCCATCACATTCCTTTATCAGTTGCTTAGGCCTCAAGGGCTTGGTCTATGAAATTTTAAAACTACTAATCTATCTAATTTAGATTTCATTTGGAGCTAAGGTAGGAGCTAGGCCTTCATTAACTGTTTATTTGTATTCCTTCTCCGTATAGCATTTGACTCTAGTGGGCATGGAATAGTTCCTTGGACCCCCCACCCTCCCACCTCCACATATCATTTCATATGTGGTTTTAAATTTGATTAAGATAATGTTTGATGATGAAGCTACATTTATTTATTTATTTATTGATGGGTAAAAGATAGAATATTATTGAAACCAAAACAAAAGGGCCCACCAGCTACAGAAATGTATACAGGGGGTATACAACCAACAACCAACAGGGAAAACAAAGATTAGAAAAGGGTAAAGGCAAAGAAACACTCACCAACCCACGACTATTCCCACCAAACCTCATTTACATCCCATCCATACCAGGAAATCCATCAAAGACTCAGAATTTTCTGTAATATGGACTTTGGACCAAGACTACAAACTAAAAAGAAAAGAGGTCTTCAATCTATGAACCGAGCATCGCTCAAAAGAAGCTACATTTATTGAAACAAAAGAAAAATACAATGAAGAGGGGAGATGTTTTCTCTTGGAAAGCAGAGCACTAGCATCAAAAGAAAGAAAATAAATGAGATTTTATAAGTAAACAAATAAAGGACACATAAAATCTAAATCTGAACGATTTTCCATAACTGCTTATTGTTAGTAAACCCTTCGGCAAGAAATCGAAATGTATATTCGCTAAGGGAGGAGTAAAAGCAAAGCCATAAACATCAATAAATCAAAATTTCAATGATTTAATGAAATATCCCAAGTACTTCGAAATGATACATGCATCATCCTGTTCCAACTAAAGATCAAACAAGCCTATGCTCTTTGCTTCTCTAGACCTCCCAAAATAGGAATTCTCCATACAAGATTATCCAAAACCAGCAGGTTTTGATTATTCAAGCATGAAGGTCTGATTGTTCGGCAACATTTTCTCTTGGTCCCTGTTATGAGTCCTACAAGCGAACAGAAGCATCCTAAATCCCCAGCCTTACTCCCTTGCCACTTGAGGGCCTTGCGATATAGCACCAACTCCACAAAATCAGGAATTTGAAGGGATTGCTTTTATTTGTATGAATCAAGTAGCAGGTGAAAAAGGTCCAATCAGGGAGGCTCAGGGATGAGAGGTTAACACTTGTAACCTATCCCTACCAGTCAGAAAATCTGAAACCAATTTCTGACATGGAAAGGCTCACTTCATTACCCAAATATCACCATCCTGGATAAAATTTTGTATTAAGGAATCCTTGTATCTGTTAGAACTGAGACTATTACACTTGATTCCCTCTGTTCATATCGCATGAAAGACATAGCGCACTCAGAACATGTTAGGTTAATGTTACAGAAATATGGGGAGTTGTGATGGTTGGTTTTCGTTATTTAGTCAAATCCAACTTCCATTTCTTTTACTGCTCTGGCAAGTCAAACAAACTAACATAAAACAAGGAAGTTTCTTCATGTTTTAACTATTTGATGAACTTTTACAACCTTGTAACATACTAGATATTGAGATGATAAACTACAAGAAGAAAATTAAATATGAACAAGCAAGACAAACCAATGGTGCCAACTCTTGCCCATGCCCATGTTTATTTTCCCATACACTAGACTAAGAATTCAAGGAACAGAACACTATACTCCACAATGATGTTTCCACCTAGGTCATATTTGTTTTGCTGGATAGAATATGAGCTAGGTCAAGTGTGTTCTACATCCTATCTTATGTTTATGCTAGGATGAGATATGACCAGTTATTTTATCATTTATCCTATTCTATATTCAATCAATAGATAACTTATCCAGCCTCCTTTCTATATTCTTGGACAATGATACACACAGAAATTCATTGCCTCATTCTTTCTTCCTTTCCACCTAGAAGACCTTCAGGTCCACTTGTTTCTCTCACTTCTATCTTTTTCTCAAGAGGAAACCTTTCATGCTCTTCTCTCTTCATTGGATTAGCACTTTCTTAACAGAACTTTTCTCACACTAATACATATATATACACACACCATTAAAGTTACAGCTAGTTAAGTGAACTTCTATCCTCACTAAATGTCTACAATGCATTAAAAGATGCAGCACTATTACATTACAATAAAGTGAAGGGGGGTGGGGGAAGCCAATATTGCTTAGGTTTCAGTGTTTAAAGTGTTGCAACCAAACTACTGTTAAACTCCCTTGAGAATCCATCCTTGGATTATAATTTATAAGTTGACCAGTCAAGAGGTACATACAGGCATTGAACTGTAAAGGCCTCCAAACTTAAGTTGACTTTAATACTCCATAATCTCCCAGCGACTTAGAGTCTCACTCAAAATGTGTAGGATTTTTTTATTCTCAGTAGAAATTGAGATTTAGGTAACGAGGGATGCAAACATATCAAAGACAATAAATCAAAGGAAAATCCCAAAATCAATGTATCAAGATAATAAATAGTTTAATCACGAAATAAATTTTAATTTTTTTGGAAGAAAAAGTTAACAACGAAGAAGCGAAAAGAGGAAGTTAAAATGAATACCGTTGACAAGAGACCAGGACCAGTGTGTTTGGCAGTAAAATTTTCATCCTCGAACTTGCTTCCATAGATGGAAACGCATCCACTACCAACATCCTAGAAAGGGAGAGCAGAAAATGAGACAACTCGAAAGGAATAACAATAAAGCGGTTGATTTATGAAGAGAAATTAAGAAGAGGAGAAGAAATAAGAAGGAACCTTGAGAAAATCACCAGCCTGAATCATGAAATCCTTGATGACCCGGTGGAATTGGCATCCCTTGTAACCAACAGGTAATCCAGCTTTTCTGCAGATCATTATCGTACTCATCAAAAATTAAAAAAATAAATAAAAGAAACAGAAATCATTTTGAAAATAAGGAAAGGATTGAAGAAAGAATAAAAACCAAAATTCGCCAGTGCAGAACTGCCTGAAATTTTCAGCGGTTTTGGGGGCGATGTCGGCGAAGAGATCCATCTTAATGCGGCCGGCGGGGATGGTGCCGATGGTGATGTCGAAGAAGACGATAGGTTTTGAAAATGAGGTCATGGTGCCACTCCACCGCTGCATTTCCGGCACCTGACGCCATCTCAACTCTACCTCTCAACTTCTCCCCTTTTCCTTTTCCGCGCCCTCACTCTGCTTTGACATTCCACTGCACTCAGGGCACACAGAAACCCTAATTAACTTTGACTACCCCGTCCGAAACCCAGCAAAGTGAAAAATTAAAAGCAAAAGCCCCACACATTCTGATCAAATCCTTGGCAAAAAAAGCAAATGATTTCATTGGAAAACAACAATTCATCAAAAATTCAAATCTCAAATAAGGGAACTGAATCGCATCAAAAGATCAAAGCTTGAATTACTAAAAGAAACCTACCCTTATGCGCTAGGGTAATCAAGGACAGGACGCAGCTGAGATCCACAAGCAAGTACATGAGATCCCCCAGTGAATTTTCTCAACCTGTAAACAATCACACGAACCAAACAATTAAACCCAAGGGAGAAAAATTGAAAACTATTTATAGAGAGAGAAAGAGTTGAGCGAGAAAGTGAACAAACCTGGCTTGAGAAGAACTGCTCGAGGAAAACAAAATTCCCAAATTTACATAAAACCTACATATAATAAAAATAATAATTATTATTATTACTATTATTATTATTATTATCTATTAAAATAATCCTTATAATAATAATATAATTAAAAGGAAAGTGTTTTTGGAGAGATTTTAAACTCACCGAGCATGGTTTCTAACAACGAAGATGATTGGGTAGGAGAGTACACGTGTCATTTCGATTAATAAAGGCCACTCGTCAACTCATGAGAGACCGCGACGGATAACAAAGAACTGCCATAAGAGATTCGACCGGCGTAAGACCTAACTGCTACTGCAAAGAAGAAGAACCTTGCATGGTAACAACAAGGCTTAATCCGATCGATAAATCTCAATAACGTCGAAATAATCGGAGCAGCTCAAAGAGCTTCTTTAACTAAAAATTTAAACTCTCAATTTTATTAACGCTTAAAACTCAAGACGTAATGATAACAGTTCTTTAAATGTAACCAAAAAATACGGGGGAAGAATGGTAAACTAAAGATTGGCTATGCGAAAACAAAGTAAATATTTAGTCAAAACAAGAAAGGAAACTAAATATATTTTTTCCCAGCAATCTTAAAAAAGGAAACCTGGGATAATCTCTAGATAAGGATTGAGAATTAAAACAAGAAATAAATAAAATCAAGACCAAATGTTTCTAAAATATAAATAAATCATGAAACAATCAACTCCAAAATAAGCAAAGAATCATCACCTTAACAAATCAGCCCAAAACAAAAGCAAATCTTTTTTTTCTAGTTAACAAGAATCCTATTTGACTGAAGAAACAAGCTTTCTAAATTAAATAAAACAACTTCTTGTCACGAGAATCTTTCTAAAATAAAAACAACTCCAAATCAGTAAAAAACTCAAAACACTTAAAATGTAAAATATATTGCGTGTCTTCAAGGTTTCCCTAGCTCTCCTAATCGAATTCTTCATAATTAAGATTAGATTCCTAATTAATGTTCTAGAAGCTTCTACATTATATATCCTTTGTATTTTGATTCTCATCAGTTTCATCCAAGATTTTAGTAGAAACGGATGAGGGTTAATGATTCTCCATCGTCGATTGTATGGACTTTGGGTCTTGATTTCACAAACCAATAATCCACACATCATGACGTGACAATGATATAGGCAAGGAACAAAATATCAAAAATATCGCCCAAAATATCAAATATTTTGGTTATTGGTGGAGGTCTATAGGAAAATATCGACGATTTTCCCAATTTCGATCACTTGTTTGAAGTCTACAACTTTTCAATTCAAATCCCCAAATGAAAATCATGTGTTTGCAGCTGAAACCGCTTTTAAAATCAAAGCCATCGCTATATCAAGGTACCACCGAAAGCTACTCTCATAACACTTATATATAAATGTTTTTATATTCTCTAATTATTTGACAATTTTACTTTACATTATTTCTTTTTACATTTTTGTTTTAACATTATCACTTAATTTTTATTTTTTTATAAAATCCTTTTCACCTTTTTTAAAAAAATTCTAAATTTTAAAATCAATAAATTTACACATTTTTAAATCAAAAATTAATTTAATAAGGAAAAATAAAATATAATAATATTTAAAAATTTAATATTATAACATATAATATTTTGAATCTTCTCTCATTATCTATTTAATATTTGTAATAATAACATGAACCGAATAAATAATATATCTTTAACATTATAATATCTAATAATTTATTAAATATAACCTATTTAATTTAATAGTTACTTGAATCCATTTGATTTTTAATATATATAATTAAGATATGAATCATATCTATGTGTAAATAATTTTATAAATATATAAATTAAAATAAAATCTATTAATTCTAAGAATAATATTTTAATTACATATTTAATTTGGTAATTATAAAATATTATCCAATTAAACAGATAATTTTAGTGGAAGTAGATAATTTTAGTAAAGCATTTTTAATTTTTTTTAATTTTAATCTAATTTACAATTTTATTAATAATATTAAATGAACAAAAATATTAAAATTTAATATATATATATATATATATATATATATATATATATATATATATATGAGCATTTTGAATTATTTTCTGTTTTTTTATTTACTAATTTATATCTGAAATTTATTATTTCAGTTTGAGGCAATTAAGTAATATTTTGTAATTGGAAAATTTTGCCCACGCTTCCGCAGTGATTTTATAAATATATAAAAATAATACTTAACAAATAATTTCCAAAAGCCATTGAAGTCCTGGGTTTGCGGTGAAGGGATAAAATGAAATTACGGGATGTTTTGAACTTCGGTAAAAAATATATTATTTTAATTTTAAATACAAACAAGTATGTAAGTCTTAATTTCTATTAAATATTTTGCACAATCGAAATTAGAGAAAGAGTACCTTCCCACAAATTTAGGTGTTTTTTTTTTTGACAATATCGTGATAGCCTTGTTATAACTAAATAGTTCATATTAATTGTAAAATATGTAATTTCTGTTTTTTTTTTTTGAAATAATGTTTGTATTTTTTTTAATAGTAGAGGAAAGGAGAATGGCATAATACATTAATGTCTCACTTAAGTTGAATGGTAATATTGTAAATGTTAGATTAACAAGACATGGGTATATGGGAAAAAACCCAAATAAATAATTTTATAAATATATAAATTAAAATAAAACTTATTAATTTAAGAATAATATTTAATTACATATTAATTTGGTAATTATAAACATTATCCAATTAAACATATAATTTTAGTGGAAGTAGTTAATTTTAGTGGAAGTAATTTTAATTTTTCTAATTTTAATCTTAATTTACAAATTTATTAATAATATTAAATGAACAAAAATATTAAAATTTTAATATATATACATATATATATATATATATATATATATATATATATATATATATATATATATATATATATATATATAAAAATTTTAGTCATCGTTTTCCAGAAAGGATTTTATAAATATATAAAAATAATAATAATTTTAAATAATAATTTCCAAAAGTCATTGAAGCTCGTCAGGTGAAGGGATAAATGAAATTACGGGATGTTTTGAACTTCTTGTAAAATATAATATTTTAATTTAAATACGTAAACAAGTATGTAAGCCTTTAATTTCATTAAATATTTGCACAATCGAAATTAGAGAAAATGTATAAATTTGTAGGTTATTTTTTTTTTTGACAATATCGTAGATAGCCTTTGTTATAACTAAAATAGTTCATATTAAGAAATTCAGAAATATGTAATTTGTATTTTAACAAAAATATTAAAATTTAATATATATATATATATATATGAGCATTTTGAATTATTTTCTGTTTTTTTTTATTTACTAATTTATATCTGAAATTATTATTCAGTTTGAGGCAATTAAGTAATATTTTGTAATTGGAAAATTTTGCCCACGTTTCGCAGTGATTTGCAAATATATAAAAAAAAATAATAATAATTTTAAATAATAATTTCAAAAAGCCATTGAAGTCTGTTTGGTGGTGAAGGGATAAATGAAATTAGATTGATGTTTTGAACTTCTTGTAAAAATATAATATTTTAATTTAAATACAGAAACAAGTATGTAAGTCTTAATTTCTATTAAATATTTTGCACAATCGGAAATTAGAGAAAAGAAAATTTCCCACAAATTTGTAGGTTTTTTTTTTTTTTTTGACAATATCGTAGATAGCCTTTTGTTATAACTAAAATAGTTCATATTAAGAAATTGTGAAAATATGTAATTTGTTTTTTTTTTTTTGAAATAATGTTGGTATTTTAATAGTAGAGGAAAGGAGAATGGCATAATACATTAATGTCTCACTTAAGTTGAATGGTAATATTGTAAATGCGATTAACAAGACATGGGTAATATGGGAAAAAAAACTCAAATAAATAATTTTATAAATATATAAATTAAAATAGCCATTAATTCTAAGAATAATATTTAATTACATATTTAATTTGGTAATTATAAAACATTATCCAATTAAACAGATAATTTTAGTGGAAGTAATTTTAATTTTTTTAATTTTAATCTTAATTTACAAATTTATTAATAATATTAAATGAACAAAAATATTAAAATTTAATATATATATATATATATATATATATATATATATATATATATATATATATATATATATATATATATAAAATTTTGCCTACGTTTTCCAGAGGATTTTATAAATATATAAAATAATAATAATTTTAATAATACTCTTAAAAGCCATTGAAGCCTAGTTTGGTGGTGAAGGGATAAAATGAAATTACGGGATGTTTTGAACTTCTTGTAAAAATATAATATTTTAATTTAAATACAGAAACAAGTATGTAAGTCTTAATTTCTATTAAATATTTTGCACAATCGGAAATTAGAGAAAAGAAAATTTCCCATAAATTTGTAGGTTATTTTTTTTTTGACAATATCGTAGATAGCCTTTTGTTATAACTAAAATAGTTCATATTAAGAAATTGTGAAAATATGTAATTTCTGTATTTTATTTTATTTTTTTAAATAATGTTTGTATTTTTTTAATAGTAGAGGAAAGGAGAATGGCATAATACATTAACAATCACTTGTTGAATGGTAATATTGTAAATGCGATTAACAAGACATGTAATATAAAAACTCAATGTAAAGAATGTATGGTTATCGACTCTCTTTTATAAATAAGTATATAGATATTTATAAATTCATCAAAAAAATAATAATATTATAATAATAAAATATAGAAAATCCTTAAATATAAAAGACATTTGTAGAATTTTGTAAGTGGATAACTTTTATAGAATCTAATAGATTTTTAAAGACTTTTGTATACTTTGTATGTAAATTTTTATGAATGATTTTTATAGATTTTTATTTTTAAAACTTATGGATTTTGACAAATTTTTTATAGATATTAATAAACTTTTTACTAAACTTAAATAACTATAACTAATTTATTAAAATAAAAATTTTTTAATTAAATAATTTTGTTCAACAAAAATATCAAAACATTTAAAAATAATGTTTAATAAATTAAAAATATAATATTCAACTTTCTATGCATTATCACATTCGCTCCACAAATCACTAGCTATGCTTTTATTCATTGGCAATATATCTTTGCTGTTATTAACTTCAAACAAATTATTCAAAGTTCTATTAGGTATAAATAAATTCATAACTTCTTCTTTCTCATAGGTCATAAATTTTCATCTTGTATAATAAAAATAAATTTTTATTTATTTTATAATTTATTTCATCTCAAAATTTTCAACTCCTCCATCACTTATGTGAGCTTTATTTATTTATTTATAAGAATTACATATTCCTTGTGATGCCCCATTCTCAGGGGTCTCGTTGACAACCCGTCAACTCATGAACAGCTGCGGAGTGCTCGTGAATCACACCACTCATTTAAAATCTGCAGTCTCATTTACCGAGCTTCACTAAAGTACAAACTTGTCCCAACAAGTTTACAATGACCACACAGGGTCCACGTGCAAGTAAAATAATGGCCACTTGGGCCCCTGCATCAATAGTCACAAAATACATCAACTATATGCAATAGTTCAAGAGTTAATAAATTACTCTTAATACCAACATATATTAAAATTACAACATTCTAATACATGTCATATAACAATTGCAAAACCACAAGTCGACTTTCTTCTCAAAACGCTCTCTAATGAGTGTCGTCTTCCGATTACTCCTATTACGAAATGGTGATTCCTAGAGCATGATAGGCAAGAAGCAAGCTGAGATAATTTCCACCATGGGTTACTCCCCACCTACGTGCACATGTCATGGCAAACAATCACATTCAAAAGCTGATTTAAATGGCTTTCTTCAGATATACACGCAGCCCGATCTCGTGTCCCGAGTCCTCCGCAGAGCTCCCTCACATATGCCTAAAGTGGAATGCGGTAAAATCACAGTTTTCAAAACAAAACTTTTGTTAGAAAACTCAGCTACCAATTCGGTAAAAATATTGGGTATCCTCGAGGCGGATCTTGGATATTTCTCAAAGCAGTCCTTGGTCACTCATCCAAAGTGATCTGTTGGATAACTCCCGGCTGATTGTCGGAAAATCTTCACTCGAAGTCGGCTAAAAAGCATTTCGTTTTTCGATTCAATTTCATATCATTTTACTCCTCCTAATATTAGGGTCTTAGGTGCATAACTAAATGCGTGATGTCGGTCAAATACGTTAAATCTTTAACTATATTCGCATGCGTATATATTAACATAATTCATCCTTAAAACATGTTATGCAAATTCCTGTCAGTCTCCTTAAAATTAAATTCACTTAATTAAATAGCAACAAACGGTCATTTTGAATCCTCAACCAAACATTTCCACACAAAAATTTGTGTCACTATTCGTATGACGGTGAAACTCTCACAGTTGCTATTCGCTGGCCCTTTTGAAATAGGAATTTTACCATTTCCGGTTGAAAACTTTGGGGCTAGGAGTTTGCAAATAAAACAAGCCTCAGAACATTCCTAACCATTTACATGGCTCTTAGCCAAAGAATAACACAAGTAGGAAAAGATCCCTACCTCTTTGAGTTGTCGGAACTCCACCAAATCGGTGTCCACGCGTAGCCCTCGCCGCGTAGAACAGCTTTACTTAACAGCAGTCGGTTCTCTTCTTGCTCCATTGAGAGCAGGCCATTCACGAGAAAATCTAGAGAGAGTCACGCATGCTCTCTCTGGGTCCCAAATCGACACCCCACTACACATCACGGACTCTTTGCCAGTTTGGTCTTCAAATTTGTGGAAGATAGCGTTCATTATTTTGTCTTATTCATTAACAATTCCATTAATTTCACTTGTCGTTTTCTTTGATTTTTGGCGTTTAGTATTTATCTAGGCGTTCGTTTTAAATCTCTCTAATCTTATAGCATGTGTCGTAAGAGTCGTGTAGTGGGTGACTTTTGTCGCGTCACATGTCTCTCAAACCCGTTTCACGACCTTGACGCGATGCCTCGAAAATCGTGAAATTCTTCTTGTCTTGGAATTAGCGTGGTAGAAACCCCAGATTTCGTGAGACGATTCCAGCAGTGGTCAGGATTTAGATCATCAGAAATACAGAAAATTTCGGATTTTATCGAAGTACCGTTTTGTCATTTTCGAAAATTGGAATTTTATCGGGTCTTACATTCCTGAATTTTCTTTATCTAAATACACAAAAGTTCCAATTTCAAATTTTCATAATATTCAAAATTTCTTAAATTTTAAAATATCTAAAATTCTAAATTTTCCAATTTTTTAGAATTTCCCAATTTCTAAAATTTATCAACTTCTAAAATTTTGATAGTTTCTAAAATCTTCAAATTTCCATAAGTTTCCAATTTCTATATTCCTCATTTCTATATTCTCTAAATTTATACAATTTTCCAATTCCAAATTTCAATTTATATAATTTTTGAGTTTCTCAATTTTAAAGAACATAAAATAAAGTGTTTTATAAAATATTTTTTAATTATTTTATATTCTTGTTATTTAAAAAAATAATAATTGTAGAAAATATTTAGAATAATTCCAAAATAGATAACTGTGTATTAGAATATTTATAAATATAATCAAATTAAAAATTTCGTTTAAAAATACTTTTACTATTTCATTATAACTTTACTTTAAAAAATAATATAGAATAGTATTTAGAAATTGTTATATAAATTATTATTTATTATTGTTTTTAAATTTGTTACCAAATATATGTTTTATTTCAAAAAAATAAAATTTGAAATAATATTTTGTTACCCACTCAAACACGACTTATTTATATGAAAAAATAAAAAATTCTTATTAGAAAAATGATTTTTGAAACTGCATCCCAAGCATTATAATTTATTTTGGAAGACTTTTTAAAATATAAACTCATCAAAATAAAAAGCTATTGAAAAATATATATCAATCCATCATTTATTTCATAAATTATAATATATTCACCATTATTCTTTGTGTTTTAAACGTACACCTCTTAAAAATAATAGCCCATCCACCAACATTTTGTTTTTTTCAAAATTCCCCTGAAATCTTTATATAAATTTTAAAATAATTATAAAACCATCTATCAAAACAATAAACTACGTTCTAAAAATCACAAAATCTCCAAACAGGTTATTAAAAAAAAAAATTCAAGAGTTTCTAAGTAAAATTAGAATTAACCCTCTCTAATTTTTCTCTCATCTTGTTATCTTCTAACCCCTTTTTCCTTAAGCAAAAGGGGTGATTTTTTTTATCACTTTAGCCTAAAATCACCCAAGGGGTGGTTTTGAATATTTATCCTAAAATCATCATTCTTTCATTTCCTTGCTACAATAAAATGGTAACTCCTTATAAATCTTTTATTTATTTTGTTTTTCATGTTTTCTCATTGATTTATTGCTTGTGTTGTTTTGTGTTGGCTTTCGTCGAGCACTACGGCCCGATTATTAAGCGTTTTGGGTGATTGAGATGGGAAAACCATATTTGATCAAGGCCAGAGAATGATTCAAACTACGGTCATCAATATGTTGTAAGCGAAATCTTATGAAATCAGTAAATGCGTAGAGATTTTTAGTATATACGAAGCTTTATGCAGATGTATTCTTGGTTTGAATCGATAAAATCCCTACTATTTCAATATATATATATATATATATATATATATATATATATATATATATATATATATATTTAAAAAAATAAAAATAACCAACATGTTAAAATTTTTAACAAATACAAATTAATAATTCATAAATGAACAATATTGCATGGAAAATCATATCTTCAACCTTACATTTTAAAATTTCCAACTTAATGTTCTCCAATATCTAAAAAGTTTTTAAAGAACAATAATGTATTCAAAAACTATAATATGAATAAAATATTAATTTTACGGTTATACCCTTATTTGGGAAAAAACTACCTTAATCATTAACTTTCCACCCTTATGTTCTTTAACTCAAGGAAAAATATTATTTATCATAAAACCCGGAAAATTAGAAATTTTCAAAAATGGTAAATGATAATAATAATAATAGAAATTCTGATAATGGTTGAAAGCTTAGAAAGTGCTGGAATACCCGGATGGCCAAAGCGAACCGTCGTTAAATTCGTCTCGTGAAATCTAGTGACGAAAAATTTCGTGAATTCTAAGACAATCGAATTTTATACGAGGTTTACGGGTGATAAATCGCCAATGAGCCCCGAGGGCCGAGATTTTATGAAACTCACAAGTGGAAATGGCTTGAGCTAAGTTAAGATTTAAAGAATAAAATTAGGCTGAAATAAATAAATTGTTTCGAGAGGCGAAAGCGGACCCGAATAGGGATGGACATCATGTGCCGCCGCTCGCGCTTCTCCCTTGTTTCTTTTTTCCTCTCTCCTAGACAAGACCTCACCCCTATCTTTATCTCTGCTTTTCTCCCCCTCAATTTCTAGCACTTTTTCTCTCTACTCACCCTCTCTCTCTTCGATAGAACTAACAAAATACTCTTACCAGACAATAAACACCCCTTTATCATTAGACTGATTTCTCCGATACCGACCACAGAGGTGGATACGAGTCTCTTCAAAACCCTAACCCTTGGTAAGTTCAATAATCTATGCCTTAATCATATTTGTCTCTATGTGTGTGTGTTATTTTTTGCATATTTTCTTCAAATTCGTTGATGATGCATTTTTCAACCGGACTGGGCTGGAGCGTGTTGGAATCGCTAGGCGAATTAGGCTTCTTCTTAGGGTGTCTATGGAGACTACATTGTTTCTCTCCACAACAAAGCAAGAGAAAAGGGGTCGGCGGGGTTAAGCCCCATGGCCAAGCTCACGATGCAAAGTCAATTCTTCCACGAGAGAAAAGATGTTTGCTTAGAGGAGGCGAATGTTTTGCGTACCTTTCAGGGGGTCAGTGCAGTATTTATAATTATATGTTTTCCCAATTGGATGGTGATAAGGATTCTCTCTTATTGGATGGAGGATTTTCTTTCCTTATTGCTGTCAGATTAATAAGGGATAATTGGAAAGCAATTATTGGGAATTATCCTACTTCCCTTATTGATAAGATTTGGTTTGATTTACAGGATAAGCAGTTATTGGGAATTATCCTACTTCCCTTATTGATGAGATTTGGTTTGATTCTGAGGATAAGCAGTTATTAGAGGAATTATCCTACTTAAACGTAGTGAGATTTGGTTTGATTTACGAGGATATGGGCTCTTTAGGGTTTGTCTGAATTCACAGGCCTTTGGGGAGGAGGATGGGCGGGCTCCCTTTTTTGGCTTGTGCGAGGCAGTGTTTCCCGCGATGCATAAATCTTCTTCCTTATTAATCTGCGGGCTTGGGAGTGGGCACAATGCGCTATTTTTTAAACCAATCAGGTTGCCCCCAACCTTTGACTAAGCGAGCGTAGGTGAGGGTTGTATCGCTTCTCGGATCAGGCGTGATATCCACGTGGCTACTTAGGAAGGGTTTGATTAGTTTTATCGCTATTTTTGTTGTCTTACTTGATTTGGTACCTTGGTTTTATGAGTTGTGCGCCTTCGGGCCAGGCTACTTGGCTCGTGGCTGCCAGCCTTCCTTGACGGGTTGCTTTGTAATATGAGCTGCGGGCTCCCAGAGCTACATGGCTCAAGACCCTTTCTTGAGGCTGTTATGCTGAAGGTGAGGCTGGCCCCGGGCTCTGGGGCTAAGAGACCACTTTATGAGGCGGAGTTATGCTCCTAAAAGCCCAGCTCTTGGGCTCACAGGTCTTTGAGGCCTTCTTGGTACATTAAACTCTACTTGGCCCAATTTGTTGGGCTCGGGGCGTAGACCTTCTTAAAACATTTAAGCTCGCCGAATTGAGCTCTAGGCTCTTGAGCGCTAAGGCCTTCTGGTACATTAAGCTGCGGTAGGCTAATGGGCTTTGGGCTAAGACCCTCTGCGATGTTGAGCTGTAGTAGACTGCCCAGCCACAGGTTATTCTTCCTCCACGAGATGTTTATGCTTTTTGGTAGGCTATTCACTCTGAGTACATTGTGCCTTCGAATTGAGCTACTTTGCTCTTAGGCGGCGAGGCGTCTTGAGCTGATAAGCTCTCTGAGAATGGCTTGAATTTGGACTCGGGGCTCTTGAGCCCTTATGAGCAATTGCTCCTAAAGCCCGAGCTATTGGGCTCTGAGGCGCGAGGCCTTCACAGCTGTTAAACTCTGAGTGAATTTCTTGGGCTCAGGCGCTAAGACCTTCTGAGTTGTTAAGCTATCTGACCCGAGTGGTAATTGAGCTCGGCGACTAAGACAACTACGAGTACATTAGCGCTCTGCTGACTGATCTGGGGGCTGTGAAACATTGGGCGCCTGGTATTAAACTGCGAGCTTAGCTCTTGGGCTCAGGGGCGCTAAAACCCTCTAGTTGAGCTCTCTTGGTAGGCTCTGCAGCTCTGAAACATTCTTCTCCCGAAGTTTATGCTTTTTTTTTTTTTTTTAGGCGAAATTTATTCCTCCTAATTTGTTGCGCCTTCGACCAGAGCTACTTGGCTCTTGGGAATTTGAGGCCTTCTGTTTGTTAAGCTCACACAAAGCTGACGGTAGGCTCACAGGACTCCAAGACCCTTTATGAGCAGTTATGCTCTAAAAACTGAGCTACTAGGCTCCTGGGCGCTGAGGCCTTTCTGAGCTGTTAAGCTCTGCAAACTAAGCTACTGGCTCCTGGGCTATTCTTCCTCCCGAGTTGTTTATGCTTTTGGCGAGTTATTCGCTCCTACGAGAATTTATTGTGCCTTTCGGGATGTCGAGCTCACGAAAAGCGGCTGCTGATTCTGAATTTGTTGCCTTCTAAAGCCGAACTTCTTGGCTCTAGGCTATTACGCCTCCCGAGTACATTTATACTCTTTTAAACTGAGCTATTCGCTCTTGAGCTATTCTACCTCATTTGTTTTATGCTCTTTAGGCAAGGCTATTCGCTCTTGAGCTGTCACGCCTCCCAGAAGTGTTTATGCTTTTTGGTGAGTTATTCACTCTTGCAGGTTATTGCGCGCTACGGCCCGAGCTACTTGGCTCTTGGCCTTTGGCCCTTCTTGAGCTATTAAATACATAGTGAGCATTTGGGGTCTAGCGAAGGCCTTCTGTTGTTTAAACTACACAAAGGCGGCTCTTTGGGCTTACGGCGCTGAGGCCTTCACAGCTGAGTAAGCTACGTAACTTGGCAGATTGGGCTCCTGGGCGTTGAACTTTCACGAGATGTTACGCACAGGCTAGACCTGCTCCTGGGCTACCAGGCCTTAGTTGAGCGGTCGAGCTCTTCAAAACTGAGCTGCTGAGGCTCCATGGGCTAATCTGCCTAAGCTGAACTGGCTCTGCGGCTATATGGCCTTGTCTGAGCAATTGAGCTCTTCGAAAACTAAGGCTGGCGAGGCTGCAGTGGGCTAAATACGCCTGGTGAGCTGGCTCTGCGGCTATATTGCCATATGCAGGTGGTTAAGCTCTTCGAGGCCCAGCTGCGGGGCTTTGTGGGCTAATGCTGGTGAAAGGGGCGCTCTGCTTGGTACATGGCCTTGTCGACGGTTGGGCTCTTAGAAAATTGAGGTTCGAGGGAGCCAAGTGAGTGAGTTTGCTGAAGGCTGGGCGGGTTACGTGGCTACAAGGCCTTAGTTGAGTGGATTGAGCTCTTGAAGGCGGCTGCTGAGAGCTCGTCGTGGGCTGTGTGGAGCTTGTTAGCTACAAGGCCTTAGTTGGCTTGAGTTGAGCTCATGAAAATTTGAAGGCTGTGAGCAGATGTTGTTGAGCCGCTCTGGTGAAGAGATCACGCAAGCGAGGCTGCTTTGAGGCTGCGTGGGTGCCCGGGGCCCGCAGTGAAGACTCATAAGGCGAGCCTGCGAGGCCTAAAAATTTGAGAAGGCTGCGCAGGATTGAGCTGCGAGGCTCTGGGTCTTTGAGGCCTTCTTGGTGAAGTGCTCCCGCCAAACTAAACTACGAGGCTCTTGGCGAGGTTCTACGGTGAAAGCTTTGCAAGGCGAGCTGCGAGGGCTCAGTGGGGCGTGAGGCCTTCTGAGAATTTGAAGAGCTCTGCGAGTGAGCTCTGCAGGCTCTTGAATGGCTAAGGCCTTCTAATTTGAAGAGCTTGCAAAGCGAAATTTGTTGAGGCTCAAGGTGGGCGTGAGGGCCTTCTTGGTGAGGGCTCTGCAGGCCCCCCGAGCTGCGGGGCTCTTGGGCGTGAGGCCTTCTTGAGAATTTGAAGGGCTCTGGTATTTCTTGAGCCTGCAGTATTTGGGGCCTCCCCGAGTTGAAGAGCTCACGCAAGGCGGGCTGCGCAGGCCTCTTAGTGCGAGGCCTTCTGAGTTGAAGAGCTGCATAGCCCGGGCTCTTGAGCCTCTTGGCGAGGCCTTCTGGCCCGAAGGCTCACACTTAAGCGGAAACTATTAGCGAGCCTCTTCATTGAGGCCTACGGCCGAAGAGCTCACGCAAATTGAGCTATTGCGGCTCTTGGCGAGGCCTTCTGGGTGAGTTGGACTCTCCCCTCCGCAAACCCTCACAGGAGATTACATGGATTTCTCCCACAAGAATGGTTTGATGCATAGCCCAGGGTTGGGCGACGGGGTGTGGTGGTTTGACTCGCTCTCGCCCTTCTGGGGCCACGTATCAACTGAGGTGTCCATGTCGGATCAAGTATTCAATCTCCCTCTTTTAGCTGGATGCAGTCATCTGTTCGGTGTCCCTGGTCCTTGTGGAACTCACGTTGTCCCGTGTTGTCCCTTCTTGAAGTGCGACTTCTGGGTGTACATGAGAACACTTCACCTTACGCCGCGCATAGGACTGTGACACGAGGCCTTCGAGGAGGGGTGTGCGAGAGGTGAATCTGGCTGCTGCTGGCTCGGTGAGGTGGTCGCGATCGGCGTTCCCTCACCTTGGCCGGGGGACCGTTCTGCATACGCTGGGGACCTTTCCCACGGTCTCTTTGTCTCTTAGGGCTCACATCGCGTAGCTTGTCGATCACGTTTTTCTTCTTATAGGTTGAAAGAGCTCCACTCTTGGATATGAGGGCTTCTTCACCGTTGATGTATTTTTTCGCTTTAGCGAGCACCTCGGCCATGCTTGCCTAAGGATTCTTGGAGATGGAAAACATCAAGTCTTTTAACTCCACTCCTAATCCTGCGATGAATGCGGTGATAGCGAACTTCTCGTCGGGTATATCTACCTTCAGAGACTCGGCATTGAACCTCTGGACATAAGACCTCAGGCTTTCTTGCGAGCTCTGCTTTATGGTCAGTAGGTGATAACAGCTCTGTATGTTCTAGATCAATGAAGTGAAGCGAGCGCGTGGAAAGCTCTGAATGAGGTGATTGTGATGGTGGAAGCTTTGTTAAACCAAACCAGATCTTTGGGCCTTTTTAGCGTGATAGCGAAAGCTCTACACCGTATAGGGTCCTGATAGCCATGTAGCTCCATTTGATTCTTATAAGTGTTGAGATGATCGAAGGGATCTTTGGTACCATCGAACGCTTCTATTTGCGGCGATGCGAACCGTGGGAAGGGAGGTGGAGCACCTCGGTACGTGACGGGGACTCAGTTTGTTGTGCAGTGTCGTAGAGTCGGGGAGCTAGCCTTTAAACTTCAACTTCATCTTGGTGAGTTCTGTTGGAGGCCAGCAGACCTCTGCTCCTTGATCGTTCTCACCATTACTTCTTGAGGGGTTTAATTCACGGTTTAAGCGTGCCCCAGAGTGTTAGCCGTTAATCTTCCTCTCCGGGGTGGGTGTGGTCCATGCCCCTGGCTCGGTGAATGCGCTTAGTTTGGTCGCCTCGAGGCCTTGAGTGGGGTTGCTCTTCATGAGGGATGTTACGGCCTTCCCCGAGTTTGTCGCGCCTCCTGCGGGCGTTGCATGCACAGTGAGTTGCTCCCAACTCTCTGTCGGGCGTTGGTTGGTAAGTGGTGCCTGCCTCATCCGTGTTGGCTTGCATTGTTTTCCTAACGCGCGAGGCCGGTCGGCTATCTAAAGTAACTGGAGTGGTCCTGCATCTCGGAGGATTAGGCGTTGCTCCACCTTTGTGTTCGAGTTGATACCATGATTCTTGAGAGATCGACTTTATTTTAAAGGCTGCCGTTCCACAGGTGGCCCTTGGCCAGTGATGCCTTTTATTTGGGTAGGCTAGAGCGTGTTGGAATCGCTAGGCCAGGAGCTGGAGCTGCTCTTAGGGGCACGATCTACGAACTCTGTGTTGCTCCCTGCTAAAACAAGAAAGAAAAGGGGTTGGCGGGAGTTGTAAATATTTGCTCGATGCCAAAGTCAGTTCTTCCCTGAGAGAAAAGATGTCTCTGCTTAGAGAGCGAATGTTTTTGAGTACCTTTCACCGAGGGGGTGGCCTGGTATTTATAATATATGTTTTTCCCAATTGGATGGTGATAAGGATTCTCTCTTATTGGATGAGGGATTTTCTTTCCTTATTCTTTGTCGGATTAATAAGGACTAATTGGAAAGCGATTATTGGGAATTATCCTACTTAGCCCATTGATAAGATTTTTGTTTGATTCTGAGATAAGCGATTATTAGAGAATTATCCTACTTCCCTTGATTGGTGAGATTTGGTTTGATTCTGGGATATGGAGCTCTTTAAGTACATCAATTCTGACCTTAGGGAGGATAGGCGGGGCTCCGTTTGGGCTTGTGCAGGAGCCGGGTGTTTCTTGGCGCAACATAAATCTTCTTAATGCACTTGCCCAGGCTTTGGGAGTGGGGCACAGCAGCGCCTATTTTTTTAAACCCAATCATTCGCAATGGAGGAAAGCCCGTGTGTCGTATTTCATAAAGGTTTGGAAGTATCTAATCCTTTGGTTATATATGATAAAGTTCGAACCTCACCCACACAAGAGAAATGAAAGAAGAGCAAGCGCCTTAAAAAACACTAAACTCCGGCTCAAAAAACACATAGCACTTGGATAAAAAGTTTTATTTTTATTTTTAGAATAACAATAAGTATTTTATAGAACATATTTTAGTTGTTTTTAATTGTTTCTCCAGGACTATTCTAAAAATAATCATACAAATTATAGAATGGACAACACATGGCATAAAATTATTATTAAAATATATCTAAAAATATTAAGAATAAGTTTAAAACAATTTAATTTTCCAAACATATTTTTTAAATAAATATTAAGAATTTTTTTTTCACAATTATTCCTTGTGGGTACCTTGGGCCCGGGCCCAACACCCCGGTCGGCCGGCGGAACCCAATGGCCCTCAAGAGTTGGGCCCGGGCACTAAGCAGAGCCCGGCACTAGTCGACGGCACTACTTGACCCGAGGAATGCGTGGATCATGGCGGGACACTGGAGGATCTCATGACCGCAGGGCTTGCTGTTTGCTCAAACGCCCATCTTCTTGATCGAAGCGCTCTCGGCGAGTTGACGGCAACTCTCCGCTACAGCGTAGCGACATTTGTCGTCTCCGATAAAATAGGAATATCCTCTTAGTGGCAGTTCTCTTGGGAAGGTAGTTATGTAAAGGGAAGAATAAATCGTCCTTCCCTAAAAAATAGTCATCTTACCCTGACATTATGGGAATAAATCGTCTATTATCCGGAAAAGACGGATCCTCTTTCCTCCCTCAATAAAAGAAAAGCAAGTTATGCCAAGAAATGTATGAGATTCTAAATCCATACTGTTTAAAAAAAGGCGCTTTCTTTATCGGAGCGACGGAACCTCGCGCCTTCTTTTGTTTGCGAGTTCTACAGTGCTTGTTGAATCTTGGCTTGGTCGGTGTTTTGAATCGGAGACCATTCCTTAAAGTTACCGAACATGCTATTAAACTTTCTTTTAGGCATTATTATTATTTTTTGAACACTTCTTTTAGGCATTATTTTGACAAAACTACCTCAAGTTAAAAACATTTCCACTCTTCACAAAATTTTTCAAAAATTGTTCCTTAAAAACTTAAATTTTAAACTATTTTAAAAAACAGTGACCAAATAAATCATAAGTTTTCCTTTTGGTCTCATTTTGACAAAACTCTTTTTTATTTTAGTAAAATAACTCAAACTTTTGAATAGTCAAGGTAATTAATTAAAAAAATGATTACTTTTAAGTAAAATAAGAAAGGAACTTTTAAATAAAATATAAAAGAGTACAAATATGAGAATTATTTTAATTTCCATATTAAATTTTGAATTTCACCCATTCATCTTTAGATATCCTGATAACCAAGAGTTTGTTTGTTTTAACATTTTGAAAAGCGTTCTTAAGAACAATATTTGAAAACAATAGTGTTCTTTGAAAACTGTTCTTATTTTCTAAATTTAATGTTATCTAAATTATTTGTGTTTGTCATAACAAAAAAAAACTAACAATCAAACGCGATCTCTGTGTTTTCCTCGTTCCCAACAAAAAACAATAAAGAATCATGCCTTCTTTTTCTAGAATATTCTCAGAATAGAAATAACAGAACATGAAAAAAACAAAAGTTCTGAAATGGAGAGGTTTTCAATAAAAAGAAAGAACATAAACTCTCAGGTGCCATGAGGAACTACACAAGGAAGTTTTGTTCTTAAACATTAAGAAAAAGAGAATAAGATACGACAAATGAGAAATTAATAATATAACAAGACCCTCTAATCCCATTATTTTCTCTTTAAATCAATGAATTATTATATAAACATGCGTCTGCCTACCGATAAAATTACAAATTCTGCCTAAGCAGCAAATGACCTGGGTATCTTGAATTGTTTCTTGAGGAAATGAGAAGCCTCCGAATCCTCTCCTGTGACATAAAATTCTCAATAAGAGTATTGGTATCAGCTCCCAGATTGCATTTTCAACCCACTTGCAGATTTCAAGTCTTCGATCAGTTCTAGTCTTTTAACCCAAGTAAAATAGTCTATGTCAGTCATATCCTCCTCTATCAGAAAATGCACATGAACAATAGGGAATCAGTAAACTGTTTGTTTTTCAGCTACCAAAACAATTCTGGATCATTGTGTGGATGGTATAAATGTTCTCCCTTTATCTTTTGTTTTGGAATGTGGTTGGCCTTGGCCTACCATTCAAATTTGTATTTTATTTATTTATTCATTATGACAATAAAATTGTGAAAGAGTGGAACTACGTATTTATCTAATTATTATTATTAATTTTTATCTATTCATTTATGATGAATTATCTATTTATTATTATTAATTTTTATCTATTCATTTCTGATGAATTATCTATTTAAGGTATATAGATGTCAATTTAGGTGAATTATCCATTCGTATGATCATGAATTATCCATTTATTTTGGCGATTAGTGATGATTATGTAATATCTTATTTTATTTATTTATCTATTATGATAAATTAAACACTCCTTGTCTTAGTTTTATCAGATGAACTATTTGTTAACTCTTAGTCAAGCCTCATTAATAAATGTTTCATTTTCTAGTTCATTGAATCAATTTCTAGTTTAGTAGAATTGTTTGGATGCTCACAAAATAAAGAGAAAACAAAACGATTATTACGAATTTTAGCTCTTCATCATCCAAGGTTCTTTTGTTTTTTGAGAGTAAAAGAGTGTGAGATATTATATGATTATTTTTTTACTATTTTCCTGTAACAAAACCAAGTCTTTAATTTCACATATAATGCTTTATAAACGGGATGTAAGTTAGTATGAGCTTGGGTTACAACTCAGCCTGAATATGTTTGTTTAGGATCTTTTTAATACTAAACTTAGAAGCCAAATTAAAACATAATGGATAAAAATTGAGACTCAATAAAAAAATTTAGGACTTTCCTTTCCATGTTAAAGCATCAATTACTAATTCTCATTGTTGAGAAATACTAACTCTTAAACTAATTTAAAAATAAGAACAAATTAAAAATAAAATGAAAATTAGAATATTGTTTAATTTTTATTGTTTTCAATGTCTTTTTGGAAAAAGAGATAGGTTTGCTTATGTTTCAAAAGTATTCTTAAAATAATTGTTGGAGTATCTTACAATTTTTTTTTATGTAATTCATTAATTTTTGTTGCAAAAATAGATCATTCTGAAACACTTTTGTTTTGTCGGCTATGTTATAGATCTTTAAGAGCTTTTGGAATGGAACACCGCAGGTTACCTTCGATTTGAGGCGCCGCAGTGTATTCGCGGGTGTTAAGCGAATCCCGACTTCAAATAGCGAAGATCAAGGTGTTTTGTACAGGAGGAAGAGAAACTCGCATTCGATAAGAATTCAAAAAAAACTTTGACAATGCAGATGCGCATTCCTTCAAGATGTGTGAGGAACACAAGAGCATATATCTTCTCACAAGCTTGGAATGTTTTTCTCCTAAAGAAATGCATTTTGTATCGATAGAAATCATTTGTTTGATAAATGGATCTGAACAAAAGAGTATTGTCAAAGATGATCAGATTCTTCGTCGATTTATACAAATTTCACGATGGAAACAACATCATCATTTTTTAAAATATTTTAATCTTTAAATCGGCCCCATTAGTCGAGCTTTGGTTATGTTATATCAGTGTGATGGTTAGTGGGGTTATCTTTTAGTTTTGCTGGTGAGCGTGGTTAATATCTCTTAGACCATATTTCAGTTTTACTTCTTAAGAGATACAAATCGTTGCCCAATTAGGCCCCAAAACGAAGAGGAACCTGCTCATCACATTACTATAACATAACCAGATTAAATCTTATGGGATCTAGAAAGTATTAAAATATTTAAAAAAATGACATGTTAAACTCAAATAAATTTGTATAAGCAATAGTAAATCGATCGTCTTGGGCAGCATTCTTTTGTGCTTTGCATCTTCGGCAGCGAAGTGTATTCTTATAGTGAAAAAATACCTTTCTTCGGGAAAAACATTCAGAAAGCATTGTAATATATGCTCTTGTGTTCCTCACACATCTTGAAGAGTCTGTCATCGTCAGATACTGTGAAAATTATTATCGAATGCGCCTCTCTTCCTAAATATAACAGCGTGCCCCTTTGACTAGTCAGGGACCATTAACACAATTCCCTGTCTTGATCTGCATCGAGAAGGTAAATCCCCATGATTGATTCAAAAGCTAGAGAATCCACTGGCTATGTTCACAAAAACAAAGGTTGTAAATAGTCTATTTTGCAATAAATTAATAGATCTATAAAAATGTTGTATGATACTCGACAATTATTTAATAACACTTTTAAACATAAGCAAATCTATTATTTAAGGGCATTTGAAAACTGTAAAAGTAAACAATATTAATTTTCATTTTGACCTATCTGATACATTCTTAAATTAGTTTCATAGTTAAGAGTTAGTATTTCTCAGCAATGAATGTAACATTCAACATGAAAGGAAGAATCTAAATTTGTTTTTAGTCTCAATTTTTATCCGTATATTTTAATTTGGCTTCTAAGACTTTATTATTAAAAGATCTTGCTCCTAACTACATTTAGGCACTGAGTTGTAACAAGCACAAGATTCAACTAACTTGCATCCATTTATTGGATAATCTGATAATTTTTTTAATATTTCCTTGAGAGAAGGCCAAAAAATGTTTGGTTGTTGTTGCCTTTATATTTTCTGATTAAGTAGTGACCTCTGAAATTCTACATATTTATATTTATATTTATATATATATAAATAAATGTTCTTTTTTTTTGTCCATTTTGGGAATCAAACCTAGAACCTCCCATAACCCCATCCCATTCCTTTATCAGTTAAGCTAGGCCTCAAGGGCTTTGGTCTATGAGATTTTAAAAAACTGCTAATCTATCTTATTTAGATTTCATTTGGAGCTAAGGTAGGAGCTAGGCCTTCATTAGCTGTTTATTTGTATTCCTTCTCCGTATGGCATTTGACTCTAGTGGGCATGGAATAGTTCCTTGGACCCCCCACCCTCCCACCTCCACATATCATTTCATATGTGGTTTTAAATTCGATTATGATAATGTTTGATGATGAAGCTACATTTATTTATTTATTTATTGATGGGTAAAAAGATAGAATGTGTGAAACCAAAACAAAAGGGCCCACCAGCTACAGAAAGGTATACGGGGTATACAACCTGGCTGTAGAAACGGGGGAAGCAAGATTAGAAAGGGTAAGAGCAAAAACACTCACCAACCCAGCTATCCCCTGCAAACCTCATTTACATCCTGCATACCAGAAATCCATCAAAGACTCGAATTTTCTGTAATATGGACTTTGGACCAAGGCGCAAACTAAAAACAAAAGAGGTCTTCAATCTTTTTCTTTTTTTTGATGAGTAAAAGAGGTCTTCAATCTATGAACCGAGCATCGCTCAAAAGAAGCTACATTTATTGAAACAAAAGAAAAATACAATGAAGAGGGGAGATGTTTCCTGGAAAGCAGAGCACTAGAATCAACATAGGAATTCTCCATACAAGATTATCCAAAACCAGCAGGTTTTGATTATTCAAGCATGAAGGTCTGATTGTTCGGCAACATTTTCTCTTGGTCCCTGTTGCCAAGGTCCTACAAAGCGAACAAGCATCCTAAATCCCCAGCCTTACCCCTTGCCCACTTGAGTGGGCCTCCAAGGGATATAAACACCAACTCCACAAAATCAGGAATTTGAAGGGATTGCTTTTATTTGTATGAATCAAGTAGTAGGAAAAAGGTCCAATCAGGAGGCTCTCAGGGATGAGAGGGTTAACACTTAACCTATCCTAACAAGGTCAGAAAAATCTGAAACCAATTCTGACATGGAAAGGCTCACTTCATTTTACCCAAAATATCACCATCCTTATAAAATTTGTATTAAGGAATCCTTGTATCTGTTAGAACTGAGAATATTACACTTGGATTCCCTCTTGTTCATATCGCATGAAAGACATAGCACTACAGAACATGTTAGGTTAATGTTACAGAAATATGGGGGAGTTGGGTGATGGTTGGTTTTCGTTAACTTTCCTATTTCTTTTTACTGCTCTGGCAAGTCAAACAAACTAACATAAAACAGGAACATGTTTTAACTATTTGATGAACCTTTACAGCCTTGTAACATGCTAAGATATTGGAGATGATAACTACAGGAAAAATTAATGTGGAGCAAACAGATGACAAATGATTTTAACATGCGTACCGTGTTTATTTTCCCTTACACTAGACCAAGAATTCAAGGAAATATAACACTATGCTCCACAATGATGTTTCCACCTAGGTCATATTTGTTTTGCTGGATAGAATATGAGCTAGGTCAAAGTGTTCTACATCCTATCTTATGTTTGTTAGGATGAGATATGACCAGTTATTTTATCATTTATCCTATTCTATATTCAATCAATAGATAACTTATCCAGCCTCCTTTCTATATTCTTGGACAATGATTTTGAAATTGTTGCCTCATTCTTTCTCCTTTCCACCTAGAAGAGACCTTCTCAGGTCACTTGTTTTCTCTCACTTCTATCTTTTCTCAAGGAAAAACCTTTCATGCTCTTCTCTTCATTGGATTAGCACTTTCTTAACAGAACTTTTCTCACACTAATACATATATACACACACCATTAAAGTTACAGCTAGTTAAGTGAACTTCTATCCTCACTAAATGTCTACAATGCATTAAAAGATGCAGCACTATTACATTACAATAAAGTGAAGGGGGGTGGGGGAAGCCAATATTGCTTAGGTTTCAGTGTTTACTAGTGTTTCTAACCAAACTACTAAAGCAAATTGAGAATCCATCCTTGATTATAATTTATAAGTTAATCAGTCAAGAGGCATTACAGGCATTGGAACTGTAAAGGCCTCCAAATGAAGTTTTTGATCTAATACCCATAATCTCCTGCGACTTAGAGTCTCACTCAAAATGTGTTGGATTTTTTTATTCTCAGTAGGAAATTGAGATTTAGGCTGAGGATATTACCAAACATATCAAGACAATAAATCAAAGGAAAATCCCAAAATCAATGTATCAAGATAATAAATAGTTTAAATCACGAAATAAATTTTTAATTTTGGAAGAAAAGTTAACAACGAAGAGCGAGAGGAAGTTAAAATGAATACCATTGACAAGAGACCAGGACCAGCGTGTTTGGCAGTAAAATTTTCATCCTCGAACTTGCTTCCATAGATGGAAACGCATCCACTACCAACACCCTAGAAAGGAAGAGCAGAAAATGAGACAACTCGAAAGGAATAACAATAAAGCGGTTGATTTATGAAGAGAAATTAAGAAGAGGAGAAGAAATAAGAAGGAACCTTGAGAAAATCAGCCTGAATCATGAAATCCTTGATGACCCGGTGGAATTGGCATCCCTTGTAACCAACAGGTAATCCAGCTTTTCTGCAGATCATTATCGTATTCATCAAAAATTAAAAAATAAATAAAAAAAGAAAAACCAAAATCATTTTGAAAGTAAGGAAAGAGTTAAAAGTAAGAAAAGAATAAAACCTGTACTCGCCAGTGCAGAACTGCCTGGTACTCAGCGGTTTTGGGGCGATGTCGGCGAGATCCATCTTAATGCAGCCGGCGGGGATGGTGCCGATGGTGATGTCGAAGAAGACGATAGGGTTTTTAGGGTTTGGAGGCCTATGGTGCCACTGCACCGCTGCATTTCCGGCACCGGCTGCCATCTCAACCTCTACCTCTCAACTTCTCCCCTTTTCCTTTTCCTCTGCTCTCACTCTGCTTTTGACATTCCACTGCAATCCCAGGGCACACAGAAACTCTAATTAGCAGCTACCCCGTCCAGGAAACCCAGCAAAGTGAAAAATTAACAAAAGCCCCACACATTCTGATCAAATCCTTGGCAAAAGCAAATGATTTCTGTTGAAACAAAAATTCATCAAAAATTCAAATCAAATAAGGAACCGAATCGAAGATCAAAAGATTAAGCTTGGAATTACTAAAAGAAACCTACCCTTATGCGCTAGAGGTAATCATGATAGTGGACGTAGATTTGAGATCCACAAGCAAGTACATAGAATCCCAGTGAATTTTCTTAACCTGTAAGCAATCTTTGAACAAACAATTAAACCCAAGGGAGAAAAATTGAAAACTATTTATAGAGAAAGAGTTGAGCGAAAGTGAACAAACCTAGCTTGAGAAGAACTGCTCGAGGAAAACAAAATTCCCAAATTTACATAAAACCTACATATAATAAAAATAATTATTATTTGAAATGTACTATTATTATTATTATCTATTAAATAATCCTTATAATAATAATATAATTAAAGGAAAGTGTTTTGGAGATTTTAAACTCACCGAGGCATGGTTTAACAAGCGAAGATGATTGGGTAGGAAGTACACGTGTCGTTTCGATTAATAAAGGCCAGGTCGTCTACTTGTGAGAGGCTAAGTGATCGGATTAAGCTGAAAGCATTACAGTATTTAGCTTGGATGGAATACCTTAACTGTTACTTATAAGAAGCAAGAACCTTGGTATGTGAGAGCATGAAATCGGTTATGGAGATCAGATTGATAAATCTTGATGAAATCTTGTGAAATAATGATAGAGTTCGAAAGAGTTAACTAGGCCCAAAAAAATTTAGCTCTCGATTTTATTAATCTTGAACTTGAAGAATGTATGAATAACGAGCCTTTCAAATAGGCAAAAAAATATGAAGAATATATACTAAATATTTGGCTACAAGGAAAGGAAAGTAAATATTTAGTCAAAAACAAGAAAGGAAACTAACATATTTTTTCCTAAAGTAACCCTAAAAAAAAGGAAACTAGATAATTCTAGGATAAGGATTGAGAATTAAATCAACATCAACATCAAATAAGCTTATAAAATCGAAGCAATAATCGTGGCAAGAATAAACTCAAAACCAGCCAGTTAGTGAGAGGGAACAAATCGGCTCACGAATAGCGATTAATCATTACGCAACAATCGGCTCAAAATATCAGCAAACCTTTTTTAAAATAAATAGCAACTCTATTTGACTAGCAAAGCAAGGCTTTACAAATTAGATAAAGCAACCCTATAATAACATGGAGAAATAAATATTTATACTCCAAATCAAAATAGTAATAAAACTCAAAACACATGAAAATAAATTTGTAGGTTTTTTTGACAATATCGTAGATAGCCTTTGTTATAACAAAAATAGTTCATATTAAGAAATTGTGAAAATGCTCTTAATTTCTGTTTTTTTTGAAATAATGTTTGTATTTTTTTTAATAGTAGAGGAAAGGAGAATGGCATAATACATTAATATCTCATTTAAGTTGAATGGTAATATTGTAAATGCGATTAATAAGACATGGGTAATATGGGAAAAAAAACTCAAATAAAGAATGTACGTGGTTATCGACTCTTTTATAAATAAGTATATAGATATTTATAAATTCATCAAAAAAAAAATATTATAATAATAAAATATATAAAATCCTTAAATATAAAAAGACAGTTGTAGAAATTTTTGTAAGTGGATAAACTTTTATAGAATCTAATAGATTTTAAAGACTTTTTTGGATACTTTGTATGTAAATTTATGAATGATTTTTATAGATTTTTATTTTAAAAAACTTATGGATTTTGACAAATTTTTATAGATATTAATAAACTTTTACTAAACTTAAATAACTATAACTAATTTATTTTATAATAAAAGTAAATAAAAGTAAAATATTTTAATTAAATAATTTTGTTCAACAAAAATATCAAAATTATTTAAAATAATGTTTAATAAATTAAAAATATAATATTCAACTTTCTATGCATGCTGACATTCGCTCCACAAATCAATAGCTATAAAAGCTTTCTATTCATTGGCATTATCTCTTTGTTGCTATTGGGTCTCAACAAATTTTTCAAAGTTCTAATTATGTATAAATAAAATTCCATAACTTCTTCTTTCTCATATTGTCATAAATTTTCATCTAAGATGCTTAAAATAAATTTTATTTATTTTTTATAATTTATTCATCTCAAAATTTTCAACTCCTCGATCACTTATGAGCTTTATTTATTTATTTATAAATTGCATATTCCTCATTTTCTTTATCTAAATACACAAAGTTCCAATTCAAAATTTCCTCTAATATTCAAATTTCTCAAATTTTTTAAAATATCTAAAGTTCTAAATTTTCCAATTTTAGAAATTTCCCAATTTCTAAAATTTATCAACTTTTAATTTTCGATAGTTTCTAAAATCTTCAAGTTTCCATAAGTTTCCAATTTCTATAACTTCCTCATTTCTATAATCTCTAAATTTATACAATCTTCCAATTTCCGAAATTTCAATTTATATAATTTTTAGAGTTTCTCAATTTTAAAGAACATAAAATAAAGTGTTTTCATAAAATATTTTTAATTATTTTATATTCACCTGCTATTTAAAAATAATAATTATGAAAATATTTAGAATGATTCAAAATAGATAACTGTCTATTAAGAATATTTATAAATAAAATAAAATTAAAATTTTGTTTAAAATACTTTACTATTTCAATATAACTTTACTTTTAAAAATATTATAGAATAGTATTTAGAAATTGTTATATAAATTATTTTTATTATTGTTTTTAAATTTGATACAAATATATGTTTTATTTCAAAAAAATAAAATTTGAAATAATATTTGTTACCCACTCACACGACTTATTTATATGAAAACATAAAAAATTCTTATTAGAAAAATGAGTTTTGAAACTACATCCCAAGCATTATAATTTATTTTAGAAGACTTTTTAAAATATAAACTCATCAAAATAAAAAGTTATTGAAAAATAGATATCAATCCATCATTTATTTCATAAATTATAATATATTCACCATTATTCTTTGTGTTGTAAAAACACCTCCAGAACCTTTTTTTTTTTTCAAAATTCTCAATCTTTAAGTGATTTTAAAATAATTATAAAACCATCTCTATCAAAACAGCCAAACTATGTCCTAAAAATCACAAAATCTCCAAACAGGTTACTAAAAAAAAAATTAAAGAGTTTCTAAGTAAAATTAGAATTAAGCCTCTTTGATTTTTCTCTTGTCTTGTTATCTTCTAACCCCTTTTTCCTTAAGTAAGAGAGGTTATTTTTTTAGCCATTTTAGCGCAAATCACCCGTCACACATCTCATTATTTCATTTCCCTGAACAATCAAATGGTTCTTCCATATAAATATTTTATTTATTTTGTTTTTTTCGTTTTTTTTTCGTCGTTTTATTGCGGCGTGTTGTTTTGTGTTGGCTTTCGTCGGCTTGCTACGATGGTATTAGCATTTTGGGCAATTGAGATGGAAAATCATATTTGATAAAGATAGAGAAATCAATTCAAACTAGGGCCGTTAGTATGCTGTAAAACTGAAATCTTATGAAGTTTAGTCATCATAAAATTTTCAAATGTACATGTTTTATGCCGAGTTATTATATTAGTGCTATTAACCTAGATGTTGAGTCATCATTTAGTGTTTTTAGTGAATTTGATTCTATGTGTCTCAATCGATGTATTGCTAGTTTGAATCAATAAAATCTTGAATCAATAAAATCTCTATTTAAATATATATATATATATATATATATATATATATATATATATATATATATATATATATATATATATATATATATATATATATATAGATATTTGAGTCATCATTTAGTGTTTTTAGTGAGGAATTTGATTCATGTATGCTCAATCGATGTATTGCTAGTTTGAATCAATAAAATCTTGAATCAATAAAATCTCTATTTCAAATATATATATATATATATTTTTTTTTTCTTTTCTTTTTTTCAAATAAATAACCAACATGTTAAAATTTTTAACAAATACAAATTAATAATTCCACTTAAATGACAATATTTACATGGAAAATCCTTATCTTTAACCTTATATTTTAAAATTTCCAACTCAATGTTCTCCATTCTTTAAAAAGTTTTTTAAGAACAACAATGTATTCAAAAACTATAATATGAATAAAAAATTGATTTTTAGGGTTATACCCTTATTTGAGAAAAAAAAAAACCGGAAATCATTAACTTTCACCCTTATGTTCTTTGCAACTCAAGGAAAAATATTATTTATGTAAACCCAAAAAAATTAGAAATTTTCAAAAATGACAAAATGATAATAATAAAAATAAATTGTCAGAATGGTTTAGGGAAGCCTATGGGGTCTTTAGATCTCGAGATAATGAAAGAACGGCCAGATAAATTCGTTTTGTAAACCACAGTATTTTCTCTAAAATTTCGTCGAATTATGAGACAATCGAATTTTCACAGTTGCAGGTGATAAGTCGTCGGTGAGCTTTAGGGATGAGATTTTTATGAAAATCTCGAAGTCGAAATGACTTGTTTAAGTTAATTTAAAATAAATTGAGTAAAAATAATTAAATTATTTTAGGCGAAACGGACCCGAATGAGAGAAGATGGACACATGGCAATGTGTCAAGTATGAAAATAAATAAATTGTTTATGAGCATAAACGAACTCAAATGAGAGATTGAGCGTAGGCGCGATGTGAGCCATGTATCAAGTCAAAAAAAGGATAAAGAAGGGGTAAAGGAAAAAATGGAGTGGAGTGAGCGTGAAGGGAGAAGAGAGAGAGAGAGGAAAAAAAGAAGATTTTTCACTTCTCTGCAAAATATAGAAATTAATTTATAGTTTTAAAGTCGGACAAGGCAAAGTCGGTCTATGCATCGAGAGCTACATGTGGGTACCAAAATCTTGGAGTTTTGTCAAACTCCATGAGGTAGAGAATTTTCCTACAAAGGTTATTTATAGCCTAAAGGTCATTTAATGGCTTGGGGTTTTTCTTAGAGGCCGTAAATTTCAGTCCAAAATTTTGGGATCCCAGATTGTCAAAATTTTAGAAATTTTGGGGCCCATTTTTCGGACAATCCGAGCTGAATTTTAGGGTTGTTTTAGACGGGATTTTCGAAGCTGTTTCGACGATCGGACATGTTGAGATTTGGTTTTAATCCTAGGACTGATGTATTCGAGTTTTGTTGAGTTTTTTGGTATCACTGTAATTTGTTGATGAATGGAACCAAAAATGGTTCATGGTAGTAAAGGGATGAGTGCCTTACTGTTTATGTGAGTACGAGATTTGAGGCGATTTTGTGTTATTGTTGGAAAAATAAATAGCATGTTGTTGTGTGTAAAAATCGTAACAATATGTGATTCGCGTGATGATGTATTAAGGCAAAATGGTAGCGAGATAGGAGTATATGTAGGAAATATAATTATCGAGATTTATAAATGTTGTGAGTAGCATAACATAGCATGAAATGGCATGATTGCATTTCATATGCACTGCGGATCACATTGCGTCGAGTCGGGTGTGTGCGCATGGTGTCGGTTATTCACCATTTTTGGTGAATGTGTGGTGAGCTTGAAAATGGGATAACGTCCAAATTTGAGACTCATGGTTGTGTAAAACAATAATAATACAAAATCACGTGTGTTTGGGTGAAACAAGATGGGACAGATTCCCCCCAGGGTGAAAGACCCAAATTTTATTCTTGGTTAGACATATGTATCCAGCTATGAAAGTTCGCGAAAGTGTCGGAAGATGTCTTGACTATAGGCGAAGGCTACGGGTCGCAATCGAACTCATGGCATGGAATTTGATAAATAAAAATAAATATCAGAGGGTTGTCCAATAGCTTAAGTAATTGGGTAAAACACCAATAACTGGTTTTCACACTTGGCATTGCAGGTGTGAGGGAGTCAGTTGGGACTCGGGTTGTGGGCATGAGGAGTCTCATCTCATGGCGTCACATGTCCATGGGTTGTTATTTATATGGAATGATTGAAGCGTTTTCATAGTTGTGCATTGCATGTGCATTTTAGGTGAGGAGTAGCCTTTGTGGGATAGTTTTCTCTTTTGGGCATTGCTTTTCATGGATTATGGGGCCGCTTTTAGTCCTGAGGGTATACGGGAATGGCGCTCAGACAATTTGTGATTATGAAAAGGTCGATGTGTGGCCTTGAACCTTTAATTAACATTTTGTAAAAATATTTTGTATAAAATAATTGTAACTAAATTATTTTGGGACTAATGTATAAATAGTCAAGTATATAATTATTATAGTAAGAGGGTCCTTATTTGGACTCTTACGGATGTAATAAGTTTTATTACCGTACTGGATTGCAATGTTAATGAATGGATCGGTAAAGGGATGTATATTGGGGATATGAACGGATAGACCTGGATGGGGTATGATTATCTTTGTTATACAAGTTGTATGTTAGGTAAAGCTCACGATAAAGTAGACTACACTTGGAGATTTTTGTGAAAATGGCAGGATCTGATAAATGGGACACAACGGTGTGGTATCGGGTCACCGAGAATCCATAGGAGTGTGTAGAAAGGCTCCCAGTGAGCCATGTGTCAAGTAGAAAATTATAGGAAAAGAAAAATCAAGAAGAAGTGTGGAGATGACATGTGGCATGAGTGGAAAGTGAAGGGGAAAGTTTCCCCCTTCAGATCATCAGATTAGAATGAAAGAAAAGAGAAAATGAAAAGAAAAAGAGAGAAAAAAAGAAAATTAAAGAGAAAATGGGAAATAAAAAGGGAAAATGGGAGTGGAGCAAACCAGGGGTTCGGTGGATAAGATAGAAAAAGAAAGAAAGAAAAGAGGAACATAAAGGAGAAACGAACAAAGAGAGAGAGAGAGAGAAAGGAGAAAGGGATTTTTCATTTATCTCTAAGATCTATGGAGATCGGTCCATCATTTCGTCGGCGAAACAAAGGATTCCTCTGCTGACGAGTGTTGGCGTGGGTACCAAAATCTGGGAGTTTCATCAGGCTAAGAAGTGATCAATTTTTATCTTATTATTTTTAGCACAAGGCCGTTGTTCAATGACATGGGCGTTCTTCGGAGACTAAAGCGGCCCATATGTTTAGTCCCAGATTTTTGGGGCCCAGATATTAGAAAATTTTGGGATTAGTTACGGCGATCCGTACTATGTTTGAGATTGGTTTTGATCAGAATGGGTATGTCTTCGAGTTTTGTTGGTGTTTGGAATCGCGGTGATTTGATGATGAATGGAACCAAAACTTGTTCGAAGTAGTGAAGAGGCAAGAAAGGTGCCTGTTTTTATGGGTCAGAGTTGGATGTTTGTGTGATTGTTGCTTGATTTAAATTCATGTTATGCGTAAAAAAATAAATAAATAAAAAGAAATCATGTTGATATATGCTCATGTGATGGATCTGAATTTTTTATATATATATATATATATAATTATCCATGTATTGATAATGTTGCATGTAGTTCTCATTTGTATGTAACATGTTATAGTATGAAATGATATGTGCATTTCATATGCAGGATATCGCTTCAAGTCGGTGACATTGCATGGTATTGGTTGTTTCATCATTCTTGGTAGATGTGTAATGCTTCGGAAATTAGGACAAAGTCCAAAAGTGAGACTCATAGGTGCATAAAATAATAATAATAAATTTCATGTGTTTGGGTAAAAACAAGATGGTGAATCTCAGGGGTGAAAGACAAAATTTTATTCTTTTGTTAGACATATGTATCGGCTTGATAGAAAGTTAAGTGAAAGTGTCCCGAAGCGTCTGGCTTTCTTGGTGAGGCCACAAAAATTGACCTGAGCCAAGCTACGTGGAATTTAGTAAATTAGATAAACATTAAAGAGTTGTCCAATGAGTTAGTCATTGGTGAAACATAATGGCCCGGTTTCGCACTTAGTGCGGGTAAGGTAGTCGGTCGGGACTGGGTTGTGGGCATGAGGAGTCTCATCTCATGCATGACACGTAATATTCCATATAAGATTGCATTATTTATATGGAATGTGATTAGACGTTTTCATGGTTGCCATTGCATGTGCATTTTAGGTGGGGGAGTAGCCCTTATAAGATAAATTTTCTACTAGGCATTGCTCACCCCATTGTAGGACCCCATTTTAAATTTATAGGGTGTACGGGGAGGCGGCGCTCAAACGGGTGTGATTATGAAGGCAGTGTGGCCTTAATAATACCTTTAATTAACGTTTTGTAAAAATATTTTGTATAAAATTATGATGGAATTCTTTTTAAGGACTATTGTCCTAAATAGTGAGTATATGAGTATAGTGAAGACGTGATCGGACTCTTATAATTTATGTTAGCGCTGTTTCATCTTTTTATGTTTAAATGTGAATGAATGGGTCCCAGATAAGGGATGTATATTGGGGATATGGATAAATGGATACTGTGTGGTCAATACTATTTTTTATTTGAGACCGCTTTGATGAGTTATGATTATCTTTGACTATGAGTTGTATATTGGGTAGAACTCTGACGAAAGGAGACTATCACTAGATATTTGTGAAAAATGGATCTCGATAAATGAGGACACTACTTGATTAATAATTATCGGGTCTGAAATCCTGCAGAATTTTGTGGGTTGGCAGGGTTGTCATGAGACCTCAGTTTAAATTATCACACCAATGTTGCTTTATGATCGGTGTATAAGGCTTGTATAGGCTTTTATTATCTTTAAATAGTTATTAATCCCCAAATGAAACCATATTATTCATACCTGTCACATCGAAGGTCTCTCATCACAATCAACAATACATAATAACGATATAGAGGGAGTGTAAAGATTCACAACTATGAGTAATCATTCCAAAACTTATTTATCCCTAATATGACTAAAACTACAACTTTATTTTTATTATCCCTTGAGTATCTAGAGTCCACAAAAAACTTACTAGTCACCAAAGCTTGCAAGTCATGTTTGTGATCATGAAGATTCTTAAGTGCAATAAATGTGGTAGCAAAGCGAGTTGCACCGGGTCAAAGAATCTCTGTCCATCCTTCTCTTTTCAGCGACAACAAGCAATATGATTATACACAAAGATTGTCACCTTTGATGCCGTCTTGTAAGTTTATTAACATGGTTTAACCCATATATCCTTACATATCAAGTGAATGATAATGAGCTCATAGGTGACCAATTAATATGTTTGTACTTTTGAGAAATCAATCTCTGCAGCCACATAAATTTCTTTGCTGACCCATGGTGTTAGGCGAGTCCAGCTGACTCTATCAGTTGGACTACTCGCAAAATAAGAAACCAAAAATGATCGGTGGGGGCTCATGCGTTCTTGCTCTTCCCACGTCACCTAAGTCGGTTCTTCCGAGGAAGAAAAAGATCAAGCTGCTTAGGAATGGAATTTTTTACAATGCGACAATAATCTGCGTCTGGCTTTTCATTTGATGGGGTGACTTGGTATTTATAATGGATGATCATGACAAATTTCCTAGTTGGATGATGACACTAAATAATATGTTTCCTTATCGAAGGATGATACGATATTTCTCCCACTGGGTAGGAGATTTTATTTCCTTATTGTAAACCGATTAATAAGGGATAATTGATGGAGTGTCAAATTAGAAATATCTCACTTTAGATTAGTGTGGAGATTTTGTATTTTTTTTTCCTCATCACAGTTCATGGAGCTCTGGAGTCTTTTAAAGGGGCGGAGTTGTGGCACTCGTTTGGCGTGTCTTTAGGGATACCATTAAGGGCCTATTGCTAGTACTGGACTCATTTTTAATCCCGACGTTTGGGATTGTATCTTGGGCCTGCACGCCAATTATTTCAAACCTCATCAATAACTATATTTAAAAAAACTTAAATTCTCAAACAAACTTTTATTTTTGTAAACTATTTATTTTACCTAATTATTTTATAATTTTTAGATAATATTTTTATTCAATAGTTTTATTTCATGATTACATATTTTTGGATTGAAATTTTATCCTTAATTACTTTATATATAGATAAATATTTTAAATAAAAATTTGTGATAATTATTCTAATTTTTTATATTAAAATTTTAATTTTAGTTTTAGTTATTTAATATGATAAAATCATAACTCAAAATAAACTCTACTTCAAAATGATTTTTTTATGACATGATTTATAAATATATTGGCATTACTTAATTGTGATTATTAACCCTTGACATCATAATAAAAATAATAATAATAATGAATCTCACGATTATTTAAAAACAATTTTTAGAAGTGAGATTAGTGTTTTGATTATACTTGAGTTTTTATTAATATTTTGGTACGATGAAAATATTGGGGGAACCGAAATCATACAAAAGATGAACAAAGTTTGGAGTTATAGATAGAATAAGAAATATTCTTTAGGTGTAGTCTTATTTTATTTTTCTTCAACAAAATTCGAGAATCCATATTGGATCTTTGTTTGTATATTTGCATGGTTTTAAGTAAAATTTTAATCACTTCTTAACTTATTTTCTTATCCATCTATACCACTCTCACTCAAAGTCACTGCAAAAACAATAAATAAATACTTCTCATAAGTTTGATTTTTCTTATCTTATAAAGATATAATCATTGTAAAATTTTTATCTCTTCCTCACACGACTATTTCAAGTCTATAGAATGTGCATTGTTTTTATCTTTCTATCATGTCTATATAAGTAAATTTACCTTTAATCAATTATTAACTATTTTATCAAGTAGTAATTTATCTCTTTATCATGTCTATATAAAGTAAATTTACCTTTAATCGATTATTAATTATTTTATCAAATAGTAATTTATAATCAGTACTTAATCTGCATTCCTTTCCATCATTAATAAATGAATGAATAAACATGATCAAAAGGTTGGTCAAGTGAGAGTCTTAGCACCATACACTTTCAATGTGTGATATGATAAGAAGCTAGTTGAATTTTCTATCCATATGAAAATGAAAATTAATTTATATAATACGATAAAATGGTTCCTCAAAAAAAAAAAAAAAAACGATAAAGTCAGGCCCGGACAGTTCAGTGGGCCGGGCCGGGCCAGTCGGGCGACTGAAGGAATTCAGTAGACAAATATGTGGAGCTCATTAGGCTCGTTGACCACTGGGCGGGCCATCCACCTGTTAGAAGTCCAAAATGCTCTGTAGAAACAAAGAAATTTCTAGAGAGAGAGGAGGAGGAAGGAAGCAGCAGATCGAGTGACTACAACTGCAGAATTTCATAGAGATACAGAAAATCGCCGACGAAGATGACGGAGGCAATGATAAGGAAGAAGCCTGGCATGGTCTCCGTCAAGGACATGCCGGTCCTTCAAGACGGACCCCCTCCTGGTGGCTTCGCGCCGGTCAGGTACGCTCGCCGGATTCCGACCAAAGGTCCCAGTGCCATGGCCATCTTTCTAGCCACCTTCGGTGTTTTCTCTTGGGGCATGTACCAGGTCGGCCAAGGCAACAAGATCCGTAGGTAAAATCCTGCTTTCATTTCGTTTCTGTCGTCTGTTTGGTTGCTGAGAAAGCGAAATGAGAGAAATTGATATTTTCGAATCTTAGGTTTTGTGTTGTTATGATTGGCGATGCATGTTATTGGACTAAGCGGTGTGATTGGAGGGCATAGTTCTCTATGTGTGGATTTCTAATTTAGGGCTTTGAAATGTGAGAAGCTTACGGGGAATGTTCAATAATGGAATTCTTAGGCCAGTTTCTACGTGGGGAATTTTATTGAATGTTCTGCTATATGAGTTCTCTAGCACAAGAAAAGGGACCCATTATATAGGTGCATCATCAATTTTTTTGTTTTTTGGATAATCAAACTGAAATGCATTCAAGAAAGGAGCCGCCAAAGTAGCGACTTAATAGAGTATAAAGAAAGCAAACCTAGCCCCCAAGAAGGCAACAACAACAAAAGAAAAACCCAACTGACACAAAAACAGCCAAACAAGAAAGCAGACCCGAGACAGACAACCCCTAGAAACCACTCAACCACCCAGCTAACAAAGAGCTGAGGAGAACACGCCTCCTTCACTTAGAGCATAACCACTCAATAAAATCTAAAATTGTCTTGGGGCTTTCGTTAATGCATATCTTGGTCTCTGCCCAAAGGAAATACACAAAAGAAATCTTCAACTTTGGATGGACAGCTCCTTGTCTTCAAAAACAATCTTCTTTCTAGCATTCCGAATGATCCAAAAGAGGCTTAAAGGTCCAGCCCTCCAGACTTGCTTTCTCTTCTTGCCTACAAACGGATCCGTTCATACTTCCAAGGCTTGCCGAATCAAGCGAGGAAGAACCCAGCATATCCCAAAGAAAGAGAAAAGAAGCTCCCAAAGCACTCTGGTTATAGCACAATGCAATAATAAGCGATGCATTGTTTCTTCATGCTTTTGACACAAGAAACACCTATTAGTTAGGTGACTTCCTCTTCTGAATCCGGTCAAGGGTTAATACCCTTCCCCAAGCTGCCTCACAGGAAAAGAAACACATTCTAGGCTACAACTTAGGTTGCCAAATAAAGTTTGCTGGAAAAGGGGAAGAAGGGGCAAAATCCAGTGCTTTAAAGAAGGATTTGACAGAAAACTGACCATTTCCTTCCTCCACCCCCTACAACCTTGTCCTCCAAACTTGCTTGAACTTTCTTTTGGTTTAGGCAAAGCAAAAATTTATTAACCTACTCCATCTCCTAATAGTTGAAGGGTCTCAAAAATAAAGGATTCCAACCTCCCCCTCCCTCATTTTGAGTCCAAACATCCTCCTTTATGAGATGCTGTCCATCCAGAAGTTAAAGTCCTCTTTTGTATTTCAGCACAGGCGAGAGACTAAATTATGCATTAAAGAGGGCCCTACGATGCTTATTGAGTTCATCGAGTGACTGGGGTCTAAGTGATTTTGGTGTTTGTGTAGCTTTTTCTTTCTGTTGGGTGTTTTCTGGGGGCTGTCTGCTTCTAGGCAACCTCCCTGTTGATTGTTTTTGTGGGTTTTGCTGGGGCTGGGTTTTTTTCTGGCGTTCTGTGGCGTCTCTTTGGAGACCTGGTTTGTTTCCTTGTACTCTCCTTGAGTCGCCACTTTGGCAGCTCTCCTATTGAATATATTCATTTGTCTTACTTATCAAAAAAAAAAAAATCTATTATGAACAGCATTATGTGTTTTGAGCTCAATTATAGAGAAGAATCCATTCAATTTACACTTCTGATATCATCACATACATTAGTAATGACAAAGAAATTTATATGTTCACGGTGAAGGAGGTATTTGCAGCTTTGTTGGGAGGCTGGATGTTAAAGCAATTAATATGAGATTACATTCTTTTACTTTGTGAATGGATTAGCTGGTGTTTGGTGGCTTAACTGATTTACACCTAATTATGTTTTTTCTTGAAACCAAATATTGTGTTTAGTTCCAGGAAAGTCGATGAAATACTGAAACATGTAGTTTATATGGGTTTGATGCATTTATATTCATCCTAAATGGGTTGACATGGAACCTGCTTAACTTTTGGGAAGTTAAGATGGTAGGGGCTTATCATTTTGGTCCTTGATACATCACTAATTCATCCTTAATGGTTTGAAATGAAATATGCTTAGCTTTTTGAAGTGAAGATAGTATGAGCTTATCATTTTGGCCATTCCATCACTATTCATCCTAAATTGGCTGAAATGAGATCTGCTTAGATATTTAGGTGAAGGTAGTATGGACTTTTTCATTTCTGAGCAGGGCGACTCTGTCATCTTTAATTCAATGTCAGAGATTCCTGATATTTTTTATGAGGCTATAGTTTTCAAAAAATCTGAGGGAAAGAAAATAGAGAGAAAACTAGATGGAAAGAAAAGTTACTTGGGAAGCTGCTTGGGGCAAAGTGCTCACGCTGGATAATCTCAAACGTCGCGGAATGGCTTTTGCAAACAGATGCTTTCTGTGTGAGGAGGAGGAGGAGACCATAGACCATTTACTGATCCATTGCAGAAATGCTAAAATGTTGTGGGACTTGCTTTTGTCAATTGGTGGGGTTAGTTGGGTGTTTCCGGCTCAGGTCATTCACACCCTTTGGCACGGCAAAGGTGTATTTGTGGGAAGAAGCGGAAAAAATTTGGATAAGCGACACCCATGTGTTTGTTTTGGACTCTCTATGGTGTGCTAGAAACAGACTGGCGTTCGAGAACAAGTGCCCTCAAGCCACAAGGATTAAAATTAATTTTGTTTGAATTTGTGGAGTTGAGTGACACAGTTTGGCAATGACACCATTAAACTCTGTCTTAGATTTTCTCACATGGTTAAGAGGTGTAGGTAGTTTTTTGGTTTCTTTTTTATCCTTTACCGTGTGTTTGGTTTCCTTTTGTCAACCCTTATTATGCTCTTTTGAGCTTGCTTTTTATATCTTTGCTTTTTACTGATCAAAAAAAAAAAAAAAAAGATGGAAAGAAAAGTTAAAGGAAACTAAGAAATATATTTAAGTCATATAAGTTATTTATATGTGCTATTTCAAACTCATTGCGCTTATTTTACCTCTTCTAGATAAAGATCAAGTAGTTAAGTGATGCACAAGTTTCTAATTAACTTCAATTATCTTTGATTTTGAAGTATTTATATCTGTTGAGTAAACCCCCAAGCTCACATGATTAATTTTAGCAATGATGCTTCCAAAAGCTTAGTTTCCTAGGTATATGGAAATGATTTCTTCAAGACTAATTTCCTGGTGGTTCATCACCATGTTTAAAAAGGCTATTGAAGCCTACACCTCAAGGCTTATCTGAAGGCGATGCCCTTCAAATCAGCCTTGAGGCTATAACCTCAGTTGAGACAGTTGAGGCTTAAGCCTCACCCTGTTGAGACTTTTTTTTTTTACAACTTTTCAAGACTATATCCTCTAGGATGTTGAGGCTCAAGTCTCTAATATCTCTTTCCACAAAAAAAAAAAAGTCTCTAATATCTAAAGGGTTTTTGGTTGTTATAGGCTTTTGGTATATATTTTATGAGAGCTTGAGTTTGAATTTACTATTCAATGAGTTGCAATGAGTTCTATCATCTATGCCTTTGTAGACTTCCAATACAAATTTCATGAATTTGTATTGGCTACGCACTTGGTTAAACCTGTTTACAAAATGAGGACTCATTAACTTTCAATTAACTTCTAAAATAGGAGGGAAAAAAGATTAAGATGAATAAGGAAATTGTTGACATTCCCATAAGTCGGTAGATGAAGAAGAATCCCATTAGTTGGTAGATGAAGAAGAAGATGAATGGGGCGAATATTAACACAAATGGAGAGGATAGTATAGCAATTGGATATTATTATATTCCTTAGAGAATTCTAGCAATAGTAACAATAATGTTGAGGAGTATTCAGTAAAATCATGATAGAGATAAATCTATGAGAAGAAGGAATTAAATTAGAATTATATTGAAAAATAAACCATAAGACGAAGGCTTTTGTAAGAGAAAAATGAACTAAATTGGAATTATTAACATTAAAATAATTAATTTATGATTATGAAGTTCATCTTTTATAGTATTCCATTTTTATTATTGTGATATTGTGAGCTTTTTTTTTTTAATTATTTTTATTTGTTTTGCAAGTTGACACTCACACATTATTCCATCTCAAGGCTTATACCTTGCCTCAGTTAGGCAAAATGCTAAGATTGAATTTAGCATTTTAAAACAATTTTTTTTATCTTTTCTTGTTATTGAGTTTGGGTTTCTGATAGGCTGCCAGCTTCTTGGTTGAGAAATAAAATTCGAATGGTGTATAGAGGTGGAAATATCTGTTTCATGACATGCTTACTTGTGAAAGGCAGTATTCATCTTAACAATAACCGTGTTGAGGTTGGTTCCACAGGGCTCTCAAAGAAGAAAAATATGCTGCCCGCCGTGCCATTCTACCTATTCTTCAAGCAGAAGAGGACGAAAGGTGGTTGTGTTCTCAAGTCAAACTTTTTCCCCTTCATTTTTTTGTTCTTACCATTTTAATCCTTATGTCTGGCTTCTTCTCTGTACATATTAGATTTGTTAAAGAGTGGAAGAAGTATCTTGAGGAAGAGGCAAGTATAATGAAGGACGTGCCTGGTTGGAAAGTTGGTGAAAGTGTCTACAACTCTGGGAGATGGATGCCCCCAGCAACTGGTGAGCTCCGTCCCGACATCTGGTGAGAGGGAGTGTTCATTCACATTCTGCTTTGTGGTGAATGAGTATAGTGCTTTTGGCTGTCTATTACTTTGATGATTTTAATCTCATTACCAAACTGCAAGTGTTCTCTTAGGTTCTTTCTTCCCATAACAGGAAAAAATATCTACTCGAATAAGATTTAGCTGAATTTACCTGAATTTATTTAATGTGGCATTTTAGCCACATCCTTTTTCATTTCTTTACAACTAACTTCCTGTGACATTATGAGGGAAGAGCTGGCTCCTTACCGATGATACATTCAGATTATGTCTTGTTGATTTACTGTATAATATGGTCAAGACAAGGGGTCAGGAAAATGCTATGTTTTGCCACAAGCAAACAAAACAACCTTGTTTTGACTCCTAAATAAATATTCAGTTGGCAAAAAGGCTCGACCACAGAGCCTGAAATGCTTTCTTTGATGGTGACAATTTTATTCGTTTCGGAAATCAGAAATGGGGATATCATTAGAACAGTGGAAGTTGTTCACTGAAATACCAATGGTATTTTTGTGTTATAAGAAAATAGTTAATGGCAAAAACACTTTTTTTTCTCCTACTCAATGGAGTCTTGAATATCTTAATTGGCAGTTCTGGATAGCCGCGGTTACAGAAGAAACAATTGAAGGTTTGGAGTGTTGGAAATGGTTGATAAGCTTTTGCATACTCTTTAAGACTTTAGTTTCTTGAAAGATGAGAATAAAGTATGAGATAAGGAAAACTGAGAGGGGGAAAAGTAAAAGGCAATAAAAATTAAAAAAATTAAAACAAGTAAATTATTTTTGATTTGTTTCTTTAAATTATTTTAACTTTTTTTTGACTATGTATTTGGCATAAAGAAAAATAATATATGTCATGTGCAGGCTGAACGGAGCACTCTCCCTCTTAATGCTTTAAACATTTATTCAGTAACCGTAAATAAGATTCAATAATTTTAAGTACAACCATTTCTTTACGACCCAAGTGGTGTGCTTCCTAAGGAATGGATTTTGCGCTTAAATCGTGATGCTAATTCTATTCGGCCTCTGGCTGGCTCATGTCACTCACAGTTAAGTATGATTAGTGTTGAATTTCCCTTTAAACAAACAAAGGGGGAGCCATCCTCCCACCTTTTTTTTTATTGGTAGGTAGTCCATACCCAGCAAAAAACCAATCGGATGTTGAGATGAAAGAAATGTGGTTGCCTGTCTAAATATTCTTGAATAGTGAATACAATACACCTGTTTGCCCAAAGACCCATCTATTTGTTTGGGTTGGGTGCTCCTTCCTGATTCAGAATTGCTCCAATTTGAACTGTATGTTTTTCACTTTCCTGCTAAAGGCCTTCTCCAAACAAGGTCTTGCCAGATTGATCCATGAAACTATGAAATGTCAGCTGGTGCTGGGTATCAAAAATCAAACAAAAAAAAAAAAAAAGAAAGAAAAAATCTATATAGTACAATTCCATTGTTTTCAACCCTTGGTAGCCTATGCTTTTAATTTTTAATGTGAACTGCAACCAGGTTTGAGAGCCTTCTAGGTGTCAGTTTTAGGATTAGAAAACTTGGAAGCATAGGAAGGAAAAAGGGAAATTTGGAGATGCTTTACATACTTCATATCAAGCTACAAACTTGTAGGAATTGTAAGTACCGTGACCTTTAGGTCTACACCCATTACTCGATAGGCCTAGCACCCACACGGGCCCACCGCCTGGCCCGCCTCATGAAACGGCCCAAGACTGCCTACCATATTAAAGCTATGCGGGAATTAACCAGATGGTAGAATCCTAAACCCCGTTTGGGACCCCGAGTCTCTCAACGACCATTCTACCTCATATGAGAAGTTTGTTATGGATAAATATATTAAGGAGGGAATTACGCACAGGATATTTATTCACAGATCTCCTAATATCCAAATCTCATATGTCTCAAAAACATAAATCCTTAATAAGAAAGAATTAGTCCTAGATAAGGAAAGAGATCTTATCACCAAAATCACGAGATTATATTTCCTATAATCAAGGAGAAATTCGAGTATAAGACAAAAAGACTCCTCACGAGGGAAAGGTATGCAACTCCAACTACGCTAACTCCCTTCTTTCTCTTCTCCACCCTTTTGTTGACTTAATCATCGAAGAAGCGGCCGACACACCACCATCGGACCCCCTTTTTTGCAGGTTTATATCGCACTACTGATGTCCCGGAAGTCAAATGATCCAGGTAAAGACAATTGGCGCCGTCTATGGGACTCGAACAAAAAGTCTCATCGACGACGTGCAAGAGTTTGGCTCCAATGGCTATCCAGTAGCTCGTCACCTCCAATAGCTCCGACGGTTCCCCTTTCCACATCTGCTTCGTCTGATACAATTGTAATGACTAGCAACCCGATGATCTAGTCGCCGAAGATCAGTTTCCTTATTGGCATCAAGACATGGAGAAGAAACATGAGATGCAAGCAAAACAAATGAGGGAATTGCAAGATCGCACTGAACATCTGCAACGTGAAAATGATCGTTTGCTGGTCCAGGTAGAAAAAAGGCGCGATCTTGGCAAAAGAGACTTGCAAGACAACGGCCAAGCAAGGCACCCGACCGCGATAAAGAAAGGAGCCCATTGTCCTTGACGATGTAGATACCCAACGAACGGCCAGTTGTCCTTGGCATTTCGCCAAACCTCTCGGCCAAAGTATTAGCGAGAAATTTGGAGTCACGCTTCTAGAGACACTACGCGCTCGCCCGCATTCAGCAATGTCGGCCAGCGCGTTCGCATTGGAAACGAGAAAGCGGTAGGCGAGAACAACCGACGAAATGCTTGAGCGGCGTCACGCATTACACCGCGATGATAGTCCACCCATATAGTTAGTATACCGTAGCCGATACGGGACCTAAACACACATACACGCACATGACCGCGATTAAAGTCTGACGACATGCTCTCTCGCCCACAGGGCAACACATTCTTATTTACGACATACTACCGAGTTTGTCATCACAAACTCCATATGTTTAGCGACTCTACTAACCCTTACAATCATATGCTCCATCACAATCAGGCGATGACTTGGAATGCTGACAATGACCTTCTACTATGCAAAGTTTTCCTGGCTAGTTTGCGAGGCCTTGCACTAGCCCGGTTTCACAAGCTCTCGTTAAACTCAATAAATACGTTTTACGAACTTTGGGGAGCATTCATGTAGCGCTCCTACCCTCGCCTAGGCGAAGAGTGGAGACGCGACACGGGACTGAGACTCTTTAACCTGTTTTTCTATCATTGGTGGACCCAATTTATATATATTTTCATAAGAAATAAAACATAACATATACATATAAAACAACCACTTGCAAGTAGTGGTGTTCATAGTATTTTGTACATATATAGAGTCCCATTTACTTGTTCTTATACAATTTTCACTATTACAAAACTCTACATTTACATATACAAAAACAAATCCAAAGAAACCTACTTGGATGGGCTTCTATTCTTGTGTTAGCCACAGCGGATCAGGTATCGCATTGAATGTCCTCTTTAGTACCTACACGAATGAAACACCCGTGCTAAGCTTATACCTCAATGGGAAACATATAACATATATGACAACTTCCAGTGATCCTTAATTTCAGTATACATATACAATAACTTATAAACATATACTTCTTTTACATATCATATGCATCTTTCGTATCAATTGCATATTTCATGCCTTTTTCATGTGTCATGTTTCTTATTATTTTATATCATCTTGTATCATTTTTTTTTATGCATGTATATTCCAAAGACGTGGATACGGGAGATAAATGTATATACTCGAAGGTGTCATCACTATACAAAATAGTGACCTATGTATCTTGTGCCAACGAATTGTATATACACGAATGTATCATCAACACATGCGAGATAGTGACCTATGCACCTGTATTGTATGACCCAACCAGTCATTTTATGTGAAGCCTGAAGCGGGGGCGCTTTAATGGCACAGCTTAGTGACTTATAACTTGTAATCCCTCATAGGCCATTGCCTACTTGTCCATCCACTTTGGAACATATGCAGGAAATCAAGCTTATTAGGTTTTTATCTGAGTTAGAGATATCATACTAGTGTTTATATTTGTATTATTGTTCATGTGTTCATATTTCATATATCCAACCTTTCTTTTATTTATTTACTTCAAATACTTTGAAATATTTCCTACAAAATGCTTCACTTTAATTTTCTTGATCAGTAAAAAAAAAAGGGTCCAAATTTGAATACACTTATTTCAAGGAGATTTGTTCTCATAGAAGTCTAGTTTATCTAAAATTTTGAATCACTCAATTTGGATAAGTGAAACTCAACTTAAGGCCTAAATACCCAAAAGCGCCAAAACCCCAAAGCATTGCATGAGAAATTGCCCCAACGAGGTTTCACTTTAGCAATTTTACGGATCAATGGGGTCCAAATTTATATATACTTATTTTAAAGGAGATTTTGTTCTCCTAGAAGTCTAATTGCAGAATTTGAATCACTCAATTTGATGAGTGAAATTCAACTTATGGCCTAAATATAGCTTGTATGTCGAAGCGTCAAAAGCAGGGTTTCACTTTGACAAATTTTCTAGGTCCAATGGGGTTCAAATTTGAATACAATTATTTAAAGGAGCTTTTTTCTACTAGAAGTATAGTTTACTAAGAAATTTGAATCACTCGATTTTGATGAGTGATGACCAAGTTATGGCCAAGACAAAAACGTGGGTTTTGGAAAAAAATTGACAGCATCTCACTAAAACTCTTATTTCCTTTGTACAAACATTCCTCAATTGAGGATCACAACCGCTCAAACAACTTCAAAACAACCACAAAATGAACTAAAATTAAATCACACTTATACAGTTGGGTTTGATGAAACCCAAACAAAATGCTCAAAAGTTAGGATGAGTTCTGACATATCTTTCTTCAAACTTGCTGTATCTCCTTCTTCTTCCCTCTTTACTTGAACAAATAAGCCCCAAGATGGCTTCTCCCTTCAACAGCCGTCTCTCTCTCTCCTCTCTCTATTTTCTCCCATGAGCAGTATCCATTCAATAGACCATTTTGGTCTTATCCTAAATTTTGGTCTAAGGCCTTGTTTGGCCTTGCATTTTAGTTAGTTTTCCCATTTTT